>BJCO01367530.1:0-13674 GCA_018326465.1 Flaveria floridana | reverse complement strand
TATATATATATATATATATATATATATATATATATATATATTAATTAAATAATATATATATATATAATATAATATAATAACAATATGTTTATTTTATTATTTTTTACCAATTTTTAAATATTACATTTGTCGATAACCTACTAACTTGCTCTGTTTGTTTCACAGTTCTAAATGGCGACTCTTAAGTTCGACGAGAGAAACAATATAACAACCATTTTAGATGAGTCTCACCCTAAAGCAGCCGGCTTCAGAGACTGTAATAGGTGGCTGCAGAGATCCCCAATCGCATACGCTATCTCTCACTCTACCACCATTTATGATTTACATATACGAGATTTCTTGCATACTGCTGAGTATAATACACGGGGAGACTCTGAGAGGATCGTTGCCAAAGTACTGGATAACGAGCTGACTATTACTGAAGATATTATTTCAAGAGTACAGGCTAGAAGAACATACTGGAGCAGAAGTTGATCTGATTGATCAGGAGGTGTTCGATGCGTTTCTTTCTGTGGGATATGAGGGCCCTCGTTTCGGGACCAGAAAGGAAATCAAAAAGTCCTTTCTATCCAAGGAGTGGAGATACATAGCTCATGTTTTCATTATTTGGTCAGATCACCGTAAAGGTGGATCAGATGGGCTAAATCTAGACTGGGCGAAAGCAATGGTTATCTGCTGCAGAGGGGAAAAAGCAAATATAGCCAGTTTGATTTTTGATTGCATGGCTGAAAATGTAATGGCACTGAAAAAGGACAAATGGCTGCTATATCCCAGATTCCTTCAGATGATAATAGACGCCCAAATCCCCAATGTTTCGAGACACAAAGAAGTTAAGAGACCGGTGTCAATGAATACACGCATCTTTGCTGATTGTTGTGCAATTAGGCACGACTTCAGTAGAAAGATTACACATTTATGGTAGAACATGTATACACTGGATCGTTCGGCATACATCAGGAGGGTGATAGAGTCTGAAGGTAAACGTATAGAGGAAATCAGGCAAAAACAGACTGAGGCTGTGAAGAAAATGAAAAGATATGCTAAAGAGAAAGATTATGATTTTGAAGACGAGGTGAATGAGATGGCATCTGAAGCGAGGGTTGAAAAGGAGAAGAGATCGAAGAAGAAGACTAATACTGGGGAATATGAGAAGAGGACAAAACAGAAACATCAAACCTTTTCTGAGCCTCCACAGACTGAGAGACGAGCAAGTCTGGATGAGGACATGATCAGAAACCTTAACACCTCTCTCTCCAATGAACTGAGTATGAGCAAAACAAAGTTGATGAATCAGGAGTTGAGGGAGAAACAAAAGGATGAGATGTTAGATGGAATGACTACGATGCTGGTGGATCAAAATAAACTGATCAAGAGGTTCTTGGCGGAGGTGAATGATCTAAAAGCTACTGCTGGCCTGCCTAATCAGCTAACACAACATGAGTTAGATGATCTGACTGATACTTTAAAGTACCCATTCCTGAATGTGGGTACTTCATCCAAGGCAGGAGAGGGCACATCTGGAGCAGCTGCAGAAGAAGTAGGTGGATCGGGAAAGAGGACTGAGGAACCACATGATAAGAATGTTGAGCATGTTGAAGAAGTGATAGAGGTTGGATTTGTTGATTTGGGGATTAATCATGGTGATTTTGCTGGAGAAGAAAGAATGGGAAAACAAAATGAAGCTTCTAAGCAACCTATTGAAAAGGGCTTGGTGGATGAGGAGGAAGAGGATGAGCAACTAGTTGATTATGGTTCAGAGCCTGGACACTATGAGGTGGATGAAAGGCCACTAACATATGTAATTCAAAAGGGTGAAAATGAGAGTGATGTTATCGAGATAGAGAAGGGTGACTGGTTTGTGAAGGAGAAAAACCCCAAAGAGATGACTCCCCTGTTCCAAAATATGGAAGGGTTGAGCAAGAAGGAGGCGGATAAGAGAATAATCAGCTGGAAGTATCACCCTGACCTCAAGCTGTACATGACTAAGAGGAGAGGAGGTGGAATTACATACTTACACAAGAGGAAGGCATTTAAGAACTTGCCTGGGTGGGATTTAAGAAGGCTGGCATCCTTGCCTCTGCTTGAAGCTTATCTGAGTGAAAGAGCCAAGCTGCTAGAGAAGGAGATCAAAAATGGGTTGAACGATAACTTTGAAGCATTTGGGTATATGAAAGCTGAAAGGAAGAGGTCAAAGAAGGATAAGGACTGGGTAACTGGGAAAGGGAAGATTGTACTAAGCGTGAAGCCACCAAAGACGGTTCACCGAGTCAGACTGGTAGATCCTTCCCCTCCTCATTTACAAGATTTTAAGAGTGGTTCTATGATAATCAAATGGGGGAGGTGGTGATTAGAGTGAAGGGTGGCATTGAACATAGAATCTTCGACCCTATGTAGCTTTTTGGATTTTCGGATAAAGACTTGCTCGTTCTATGTAAGAACCATATTAAATCAGGAGCATGAGAGGAGACGATGAAGGAAGCAAGCCTGTTCATGATAGTGGTGAACAAGGTTAGAGGCGTGAGGGCTGAAGTGAAGGAGCTGGCAGAAAAGGTAAGGGATGAAGATGATCTGAACATGGACATTCGAGACTTGACCAAACAATTTGCACAAGCTAGTGCTCATCCCGAAGGAGTTGATGATGCCTCAGGTAACCAAGGTGGATAAAGTGCTGAAGCTTATGGAAGAGAATCTACAGGAGCTGAAAAAGAAACATCAGATGTAGGAGCGAGGGATGCTGGAGCGAAATAGAGATAAAAAGAGAACCGGAGTCGGTGAGATCCAACCTAGGGGGAGTATTAAAGATCAAGTATAGGCTGGACTCACCTTAGATTAGTATTTGTTTATCTTTCAATGTAATAGGGTTTATGTTAGATTACTTTTGTAAGTTGTTTAATTTTTTTATTCTATTTTGTAGTCCAGCGAAACTGTGAGCAAAACTATAGTTTCGCTCACAGTTAGCTGTAAGTTCTCCCAACGAGACTGCAGTTTTGGCCAGGCAAAACTATAGTTCTGGCAGCATAGTTTTGCCTCCAGCGAAACTATCTGCGAAACTACATCTGCTATATATAGATTTCATTTTGTTCATTGTCGGACATCCTTGCAGCAACCCTAATCGAATATTTCTGTTGCAAGAGGCTACTGTAAGCTGGTGTTTATTGAATATATTGAGCTTATTTCATTCCATTGTGTATTATTGCTTATTGAAACATATTTGAATACATTTTGGTCTTCTTTTGTTCTTGAAATCATTGTGTGTGTTGTGTGTCTTTGGTATTGAACGATTCAAACCCTCATCTGTACTGAAAAACCGATCAAATGGACCAACACTTCCTTCTTGTTATTGATACTTTCTTGTGCTGCTACTGTTGCTTTGCTTTTTAGAGCCAATAGTTTCCCCGTATCAACTCTGCCTTTCTTTTGAGCTTCTTCAACCTTTCTTCTTCTACAAGCTCCTCACGGTGAGCTTCCTCTTCCCCTTAGGATCAGAGGAAGATTCAGCCTTTGGAGACTCAGGCTTAGAGGGTTCAGGTTTGGGAGAGTAGGGTTGGACTTGGTGTTTGAGATAGGGGAGTTATAAGGAAGTCCTCACGGTTTAACTCAGAGGCTAGATCAAGAATGGCCTCTATGATGAACAGTCATCGGACAAGGAAAATAGTTCTATATTCCTTTTGCAGCTTGAATTTCTACTTCAGAAGAAATTGAACTGCACTACCTATCCCTTCTAAATCGATTGCTAGGCCATGAGTCTGTATATCCCCTTTGAAGTTAATCTCACGTTCAATAGAGGCCTTAGGTTCTCTTCACAGGTAGGTGGTGCACTCAACCATTGAAACTCTTCAGCTCCAAAGTAGGCAATGACTACATCAAGGGATGGTTGTTCAAGGGAGGAGCTTATCAGAAATTTGCTTAGAAACCTGTTAAGGTCGATAAGTATCCTTGGGTCTACTTGAATTGTAACGAGAGCTGGTTGAGGAAGATGGTTGCAGATTGTCGCTATGGAGAGTAAAATTAAGAAATAAGATCAAAGGAAGTTGTTGTGATGGTAAGGCTGGGTTCGTCATGTTCTTGTTTCTATACATTCTCCCCCTTTTTGGTAGCATCATCTTGAGAAGTAGATGAGCGAGAGGAAGAACTTTAAAAAACTAGGTATGTACATGCCCAATTGACTTCTCGCTCTGTGTCTCATCTAGTTTGGCCTTGAGATTTTCAATCTCATGTTGCTGAGTGGCCGACCTATCTTCTAAAGTCCTAACCTTGAATTCAGGGTTTGAGACTTTAGAAAGTATGTAACTGATTATGAGTTGCATACTACCCTCATCTTCTTTTGAAGAATCATTAGGAGATGAGATAACATACTTGGTATGTTCATCATCACCACTAGATGTGGTTTCTTGACGCCCTGTATATCCTTGTGTATTGATGCTCTTTCAGAGCCATTAGTGGGCAATGTTGCTGCATATTCAGTCCCACTAATGTTACCACTGTCCTGAGAGGCTAATATAGCACTCTCAAAAGTGACAACTTAATCTGCATAAGTCACCTCCACTTTGATTGGACTCACCTCAGTTTGGGCTAGCTGATGTGGGCTAGATATTAGGGGCTCCCTGGGGCTCAGTTGATCTGGGGAGTGGTGTGATAGATCAACATCATCGCCCTTAGTGAACATAATATCCTCATCAGGTCAGGTTAGTAGGACAAGAAAGGATTCAAAGGTTATTTCTAATGACCCAGGACCTTGGTCGGCACCTAATGGTTTTACAATAGCAGTTGAACTTATGATGTGGCTGACCCTTCTTTGCTTCTTAGAGGAGTGTTGGGACTCACCCTAAGGGCTTATGGCTTGGGTAATGGGCTCATTAGGTTGAGACTGAGGTGACTCAACACTGATAGTAAGGTCTATTATTGAGGATGGTTGGACCTCTGGTTGAGTGGGAGCCATTTGTTCCACTCTAGCCTTTTTGGTTTGAACAGAGGGCACTTGTTCAATCAGAGTAGATTGAACAAGGGTTTGTTTGGGGTGTCTTCGGTATGTGATTTTTATGGGGTGGGTTCATCACTTGCTAGGTTTGTAGGGATGTCACCAAGAGCCATTGACTCGAGCATACTTGAAAGGAGATTAGTAAACCTTCCAGTAAAGTTAGCGGATATCTTCTTTAGCATTTTGAAGATACCCGACCACATTTGAGGAACCACTAGAACATTTGCACATTCTAATTTATCCAGATCTAACTAACAGTTGATTATGTGCCGAATAAACCTGAGATATATAAAGAATGTATTTGTAATAAGATTACCTCTCACGTTGTTCAGTATATATCTTGAGTAATTGGATCCGGGGCTTTTCACCAACCCATGGACTAGGCAGCCCAGATCGTATGGGATTTGATCCCAACACCCTGATTTGTTGGATAAGCTGTGAAGGACTACATGTAGCAAGAACTTCTAGTTGTAGAAAAAGTTGAACTTCTAAACTATAGACTTGCTTACATCTCCTCCATATCCTATTTGGGTGTAAGTGTCCTCCAAATTAGACTTGGGGAACTCTGTAGGGGCTCCTTCATCATGGAATTCTAGATGCTCCCTGATGATGGTCTCACTTATGATAATCCCCTGTCCGAAAATTCTTGATCTGATAATCCGTTCATCATTGAGCATGTCATTTTAACCATTGGCCCGGAATTCGGCCATGTGGTTTGAGTAGATGGTGCGGTTAACAGTAAGAGTAGTGAAGTATGCGGATTGGGTTAGAAATTGGATGATGGGGGCAAAATCATCATCCTTTAAAGACTCAAGGATGGTGATCTGGTTCTGTTAGGGATTCAAAGCCATTGTTGTGAAAGTACTGTTGGATTGAAGAAATTTGAGAGTGAGTGAAAAAGATAGTGGAAATTTAGGGCTTTTACAGTGGTATATATTTCAAAGAATGAGAGTCAAAAGTATTTAAATGGTGGGTAAAAGGAAAAACAGGTAAGGTGAAAGGACAGCTTAGTTCGGATTTGATAGAGGCGGTAAGATAAATCATTTAAAATATTTCGACAATCATAAATAAAATCTTATTTTTGGCAGAGTGGGGCCCAATGATTTCCGCTACACAGTAAAGTTGTTCTTACGAGAGTAAAATTGCTTCCAAGAGTAAACACTTGTGTTTGCAATATTGTCTTTCGAAGCCACTGTTACTTCCAAAGCAAAGTATGTCTTAAAGACAAACTTTGCTTCCGAGAGTAATGTGTTCTTCCAAAAGAAGAAGTTAGTACCCTTCAAAAAGGAATTTGATCTATGATCAAATAGTCTTTCGAGGATAAAAACTCTTCGGAAGAGAATACTTGTGAAATGGAATTTGCCTTCAGAAGATAGATAAAGATCTCTTTTGAGAGTAAATTTCTCTTTGAAAGAATTCATACATAGAAAATTTAGGGAAAAACTTTTTTTACAGGGCTTAGATTGTATAAAGACAACATAGACAAGACATATTTTCAAAATATTTTCAAAAGAGATTGACTAATCAATGTTAATCATCGCAATAGCCATAATTTAAATACTTAAATCTTGGTTCATCAAAGGCTTTAGTGAACAAATCAACATATTGTTATTTGAATCAATTTTGACTAATTTGATTAACGTTTTCTCATTTATATCTTAAATGAAATCATACCTAATGTCAATATGCTTTGTCTTAGAGTGCTTGACTGGATTTTCTATAATAGAAAAAGCACTCTTGTTGTCTATGTGGATAGGAGTCTCCATGAAGTTGAAACCATAGTCTAACATCTAATTCTGAATCCATAGTAGTTGAGAGTAGCAGCTTGCAGCAGTTATGTATTCAACTTCAGCAATTGATGTAGAGACGCATGATTGCTTCTTGCATTGCCAGGAGATGATCCTTCCACCAAGAAATTGACATCCTCCTGATGGTGATTTCTTGTTAATGTTGCAACCACTATAATCATAGTTAGTGTAACCATATAGGTTGAAGTCCATGTTCTTAGGATACCAAAGGCCCAGTTTGCGAGCTCCTTTGAGGTATCTAAGAATTCTCTTGATAGCAACTTAGGGAGACACCTTGGTAGCAGCCTGATATCTTGCACAAATGCAGGTTGCAAACATGATATAAGGTTTACTTGCAGTGAGATACACTAGAGACACAATAATTGCCCTGTTCTAATGTTGATCAGTATCCTCCCCCTCAGAATTAGGACAAAGATTAATGATTTCTTTGTATAGGTGTCTTGGCTGGCTTACAATTTAATATTTCAAATCTTTCTAAGATGTCCTTGATATACTTATATTGATTCGATGAAGAACCCATCTTCCATCTGCTTGACTTGAATTTCAAGGAAGAAATCCATCTTTCCCCTTGATCTCATTTGAAACTTCTTCCTCATGTTGCTTTCAAAGTCTGTGCATATTTGTTCATTTGAGGAACCAAATATGATGTCATCAACATAGACTTGTACAAGCAACATGTCCTTTCTAGATCTCTTTATGAACAATCTCTTGTTTATGGTGCCTCTGGTATAGCATTCTTTAGAAGAAAGTGAGATCGTGTCTCATACCACAGCCTAGGTGCTTGGTGTAATCCATAAAGAGCTTTATCCAGTTTGTACACATAGTTGGGGTGCTGTGGGTCTTCAAATCCAAGTAGCTGGCATAGATAGACTTCTCTTTCGATATCCACATACAGAAATGCATATTTGACATCAAGTTGATGGACTGTGAAGTCCTCGGATGCTTCAAAAGCAAGGAAGATTTACACAGCCTCAACTCTTGCAACATGTGTAAAGACATTAGTGTAATCTATTCCTTCCTCTTGTGTGTATCCTTGAACCACAAGTCTGACTTTGTTCTTGGTGATCAAACCTCTATCATCTCTTTTATTTCTGACCACTCACTTGGTGCAAATAGGACTTGTCCAAGTGGCAATGAACATAGATTCCATACCTTTTGTCTCTTGAATTGAAGCAATTCCTCTTGCATTGCTTCAACCCAATTATTGTCCATGAGAGCTTCCTCCACCTTTTTGGGTTCCATTTTAGAGAGAACGCATGAGTATAGGTAGACATTCCTATTATGAGTCTGTCTTCTAGTTCTCACACCTTCTGAGACATCCCAGTGATGTTCTCAGATGGATGAGTGTTATGTATCCTGAGCCTGAGGAATCAAATCTAGTTGCATAGATGGATCCAAGTTTGAAAAGTTTGCTCAGGATTATAAACATCAGTCGTAATTGATAACTCACACTCATTCAATAAGGACTGATTTAATGAATGTGTGATAGCATCAATAGTATTTTGTTGTGAAGCAGCATCAACAGTTGTCTGTTCCTATAGATCACTGTCTTCATCAGCTTGGCGTTGAGTATTAGAATTGTCTGCTGATGTGTTTTGAGGCTCAGTTGGCTAACAACTTGTTAAAGCTCCATTAATTCCTGAGATGGTCAAGCTTTAAGCACTTTCAGTACTGGGAGCTTGATCTTCATGTGTTCTTGGAGAAATTCGAATAGGTTTAGGTAACTCAAACCTTTGATCATCACAGGAGTCACTTTGAATTCCTATTATAGCTGAAACATTCTCACAAGATGGTTTAGAATAGTTGGGATTAATTCTAAATCAAAAATATGGTCAACCATTCCCCTTAACACAAGGAATGTGCTCATTTACAACAATATTGGATGATTCCTTAAAATTTTTGATTTGTAATGTTGTATGCTCTATAAGCTATAAAGCTTGAGAATATCCAACAAAGATATCATCATCTGACTTTTTAGCAAATTTTGCTAAATTGTCCTTTGTGTTAAGTATGGTGCACCTGCTACTAAAGGACCTTAGAAAGCCAATGAACGGTGGCCTCTTGTTCCATAGCTCATAACGGGTTTTTCTATGTGGCTTAATAATAAGAACCCTGATCTGCCCATAACATGCAGTGTTGACTGCCTCTGCCCAGAAAGTTAGAGGCAGCTTTGAATCAGCTAACATAGTTCTTGGAGCCTCAATAAGTGTAATGTGCCTCCTCTCAGCAACACCAATTTGTTAAGTAGTTCTAGAAGCACTATATTGTCTGGTAATCCCTTTTGAGTAACCGAATGAGTCTAGAAGATTCTTAAACTCAGTCCCTTGATCACTTCTATTTGTTTTTACCATACGATCAATTTGATTTTCAATTTTAAGAATAAAAGATTTTAATGTTTCAGCAGTTTCATCCTTAGTTCTTAAAAAAATATCCATGTAAATCTTGTAAAATCATCAACTATCATAAGGTAATATGATTTCCTTCCAATGCTCATTATACTTGTAGGAACAAATAGATCCATGTGCAATAAGTGTAATGGGGTGGTGATGGAGTTAACCTCTTTGGATTTATGGGATACCTTGTGTTGCTTTCCTTTAAGACAAGCAACATAGTTGCCTTTATAGAAAAACACCTTTTTAGGCACACCATGTACCAAGTTATTTTTAACCAGTTTGTTCATGGTTTTAAAAATAACATGACATATTCTTTCATGCAAAAGAGTTGACTCATCACCAATAGCTTTGGAATGAAAGCATGATACTTCACCCAGTGAGGAAGCATTGTTCATATCCAGCTTGTACATATCCCCTCTCCTGGGAGATTTAAGAAGCACCAACTCCTGACGAATTGTCATCCTTGTTTAAAGGATAATGCACTCATGTTCTATGAAAAACATTGGTGCTTTTGATCATAGAATTAAGAAACACTCAAAAGATTGTGTTCACTATTTGACAAAGTTTACTTTGTCAACTTTTAACTTACCATTGGATACGCTACCTTTACCAGAAATGTATCCTCCAGCTTCCTTATCATGTGTCTGAAGCATCCACTATCCACAATCCAATGTAGATGACATAGTTGAACCAAAATGTATGCATGGGGTCAACTATGGTTTGTGAAGAAGAGGTTTGGGCTGTAATATCTTGTCTGATCTTCCATTCCATTCAATGGTTAATCAGTGTAGATGAACCTAAAGAAGCTTGAGCAGCATGACTTGTTTCCGAGGCTTCTTTGTTCTCAGAAGAAGTTGTCACCACCTTTTCTTCCGAAGCAGTCTTCTTCCTGGAAGATTTCATAGGATTTCTTTTATTCCTTTGTTTGTTCTTGGGCTTGTTTTTCGAAGCTATTTCCTTTCAGAAGAATGCGCTTCTTCTGAAAGCAACTTGGCTTCGGAAACAAGCTTTACTTTCTTCAACACTTGAACCAGATGATAACGTCCAAATGTGAAACCTTCCTTGACTCCATCTTTTTTAACATTGTTTGCGTAATGTGTGCTAGCTGGATTGTAGTTTAAGCATGTGATTATGCAGATCACGGATTATGCACTTAATGTTAACTTTGATGGGACATGAGCGCTGATGTTTCTTGCACTTCTTTGCTTCTTCAACAACCTTCCCCTTTAACTCCTAGTTCTTTAGCTGGATATGAGTATTGGCACTGTAATCCTTTCCAGAATCAGAGTTTCTAACCACTTAAATCCAGCTAAGATGAATACACCCTTTTGCCTTGGGTGTATTTTCAACTTAGACTCAGCCAGCTTCTTGGCAGTTTTTCTTGCTGCCCTGATTTTGTTCGTGTGATATGTGGTGGTAAGGAGTTGATCATCAGGGTGGTGATGAGGTTTTCTTCTACCTATCTTTCACTGTGTTGGTCACCATTATTGCATCATTCTTCTGCTCATTAGGTAGTGGGTCAATAGTTGAAACCTCTTGCTCATCCCTGCCACATCTTGGTTATCTAATAGACACATAAGAGTGTGGTGGAGCGGTTTTGTTGGTTCCCAACTCACTTATGTTTTGATAACACACGTTTGAGTGGGAGGATGATGCAAAGATGGTGTTGAAGTTATGCTCTTGAATAGCATACTTCTTTGATTTAGCCTCAGCTATTACTAGCGGGCTTGAGCCTTAGTCAACTTGGGGACTAAATCTTTTATTTGAGCCCTGTAGTTTGAGTGTTCATGTTTTAGGAACATACAATTTTCTCTAACCCTTCAACTTTGATTTTATAGTCAGATTCTGCCCTTTTAAAATCAGATTTTAATAAGTTTAAGGACTTAATATTATATATAATTTCCATGTTGTTAACCTGATACATTTTAACCTTAGCTATATAGGCTGGGGTACAAAGATGTTCATATACCTTGGTGTCTTTAGTTCCAGCCATGAGAGCTTGAGCAGAGGTGACATCTTGCACCATGACGCTCCAATCGAACTCTTGAGCAACAGCTTCAGTTTGTTTCTCAGTTGGTTTGGTTGCAGCCTTTGGGGTAGCAGGATGTTGGCAGGCTTAAGTTGCCCCTAGATTATATCTAGGATCCTTGCATTCCCTTGCAAAATGACCAAGTTGGTTGCAGTTGTAACACTTGGCTTTTGACTTATACAACACAAATTTGTTGTTGGTTGGGTTCTGAGGGAATCGCCTTCCAGTTTTCTTAAATAACTTCTTTGCTTTGTAGGTTAAAAGAGCCATCTGTTGGACAATATCCATATATTCCACATGATCTAGACTAAAGCACTCGAGATCATCAAAACAGAATTGAAAATCTCTGGACTGCTTATTTCCTAAAACAAAATCACAACTATCCTGGAAAGGATTTTGTTGAGCTTGTTGAGACCTAGGCATGTCAAGAAATATGATGTAAGGCCTAGAGGAGTATGATGGCTGTTGGTTGTAGTTCAGGTAAATCTGGGGCTGGGGAGTTCTTGATCCTTCAACAATATGTAGAACATTGCTGACAGGAAGGTTTGAGCTTCTTTTCACCTGATGGCCCTTCTGAGTCTCCATCTACATACGGTATCCATCAAGGATTCCATATAGTTCAGTCATGGTGAGAGTGTTTAGATTCTCAATTCTCTTGATAGAGACACAATAGAAAGTTCATTCTTGAGGAAGTGCAATCACGAATTTTCTTACTATGTCTTTCTTCTCAAAAGTCACTCCCATAGACTGAAGAGATGTGATTAAGTCCATGAACCTGAAATATTATTGGCTCAAGGTCTCACCAATATTATAAGTGGAGTTTTCAAACTTCTACTTCAGTACATCTTTCTTGGACTCTTTAGAATCAGAGGAACCAGAGTACATCAATGTTAACGCATCAAAGAATTCTTTGGCTGACTTGCATTGCTCAAGTCCTACACTTATGGAGTTTGGTATGCCTGTAAGCAATACAATCATGGCTTTGCAATCGATGCCCATCTCTTTATCTGAGTAGTCTTCAATAGCTTTCTCAATCATGGCACCATTACAAGTTTGAGATGCCGCTTTTGGCTTGTAGGGACCATGAGTGACAGATCTCCATGTTCGGCTATCATGATACTTGATGAAGCCTTCAATATGTTAACATCAGGCTCTAAAGTTATTAGGAGTGATAATAGGGGCCTTGGTCATGGTTCCCATCTCAGTCTCATAAAATCTCTGGTTGAGAGCCATTTTGAGTGAAGTGAGTAAGTGTGAAAAACAAGGATGATTTGGGATGGTTAGATCTTACAATCAAGAGTCTAAAAATCTTTGATACTAATTACAGGATCGTTGTTGGCCTCTCAACACAAGATTTACCTCACAAACTCACTAAGTCTCACTTGGTTGATGAAGCAGAATCTCTAACTAAGTTGACAATAATATAACAAGTTAATGAACACAAGAATGGTTTTTAAGGTACTTGTATATATTACTTCTCAACTCACTAAGTTGATAATAATATAATAAGTTAATAAACACAAGAATGGTTTTCGAGATATTTGAATATATTACTTCTCAACTCAGTGTTACAAGACTCTTACAAGCATGGTTTGATGAGTCAAAGTGAGAAACTATATTGACTACTATATACAACCAGTTCTACTTGGATGACCAGCTGGAATTTACAACTAAACAAATACTACATTGCAAGAAGTAAAGCATCTAAGATAAAATACTATCCTAGATTCGGTAGTCATGACAGGTCCATGACTTACCTTTTGTCAAAAACTAAAGATAGTAACTCAACTAATTGATAAAGGTGAGCAGTGAAATAAAGTACAGTCAACTATATGGGGGCGGGAAAGCGCCATGCAGTATATCAGAGTAGGTAGTGGATGTCAGACAACCCATACTTTCATCTACTGGTTCATAGTTGGTTCTTCTAAAGGTAAATGGCGTCGGAAGAATAAGTTCTTCCGAGGCTATTTAGTCTTTAAAAGAATCGACTTCTTCCAAGTCTTCTACAGGTCATCAGGACATCACTCTTTGAAAGACTTTGTCTTGGATCTTCTAACTCTGAATACTTTGGAAGAAAAACTACTTAATCTTTGGAAGACTTAGTTCTACCTTCGGAAGTTCTTCATATAATTTGGAAGGAAAAAAACTTAGTCTCGGAAGACTTGGTTTTCCTTCAAAAGCTCTTCGTACATTAAGCTTCGGAAGATCTTTAACTTGTCTTCGGATTGCTTTAGTTTCGAAAGACTTTTTCAATTGTACTTAAAAATTCTTCTAAGTGTTGTTTTTGTAGGATTCTGTGTGCCCAAGACACTTAGAATATTGATGTGGTTAGTACGTTATGATCCAAGTCGGGTTATACCCAATAACAAGCTTAGCAAACACCAATTAATATTTAATTGATGATATGATCATACAATTAAATATTTACACCAGTTTAGAAAATTGGTTTTCTAAACAATTATATGT
>BJCO01367528.1:0-14287 GCA_018326465.1 Flaveria floridana | reverse complement strand
TTATTTGTATGATCTTATCAACGAATAAATATTTATCAGTGTTTGTTTGGCTTGTTATTGGGTATGACCCGACTTGGATCATATCACACTAGCCACATCAATTTAATATGTATCTTGGGCAGATCAATTCTTTCACGTTTCATCCATATCGCACATTTCGTACTTATCGCACTTTTCATACATTTATTATCTTTCACTTCTATCTAGATCCTGTGGTATGCTTAACCCCCCTCTTGAGCACAAAGCCATATCATCTAGGGTTAAGAGACAAGGATCGCATATCGCACGTATCGCACGTATGGAGTAGTCACATAGACTAACTTCCCCTGTGTGTGAACCCTTAAGGGTTAGCTAAGATCGCATGCTGTAAACACACAGTTGAGCTAACAACTCTGAATGAGTTCTGAACCTCCTTTCATTTATTTGTAAGCCTTTCATTCGTTCATTCATTATGTTCCACTTTCATTATCTTAAATATTTCGCTTCGTTAAGATAATACTTTACGTTCATCATCATAATCACACCACGTAAAGTCACATTATGATACGCAATAAGGAACATAAGGAAACATATCATACATAAGCATAGCATTGTCATACATCATCATACATAACATACATCATGCATCATTCATTCACATACACAAGCACATGCACAGCAAGTACAAGTCATCATAGAACGTTACCAACCCTCCGCGTGACAGCGGGGGTTCGGGACGGCAGCCCCTGATAGGGCGGTCCTAGGGGCTGCAGCCTCTAGTGGGGTCTAAAGGGCAACACCCCTGGCTGGGGCCAGGCTGCCAGGTCAGCGTGAAAAAAATTTATTTTAACACATTCGTATAGCACATTTTGTTATAGAATAATTGATCTTCCTGTTAAAACCTCTTAGAATCTTGGTCATGTAAATCGTATATTTAGTATGCATTTCTAGCCCCAAACAAGTTTAAAACCTTTAAATAGGGGACCTAGAACTCACCTGGACTCGATGAGAAGCTTCTCAGTCAAGCTTTCTACGCAAGGGTCACACTACACAGCCTGCAGATAAGTTAACACTCAAAGGAGTTAATTTCTGCCTAATTTCGCTACTAATTTCGCTGCATGATCAGCAGTTTCGCTAGCAGTTTCGCTGCTAGTTTCGCCTGCAGTTTCGCTGCTAGTTTCGCCAGCAGTTTCGCTGCTAGTTTCGCCAGCTGTTTCGCTGCTAGTTTCGCCAGCTGTTTCGCTGCTAGTTTCACCAGCAGTTTCGCTGCTAGTTTCACCAGTAGTTTCGCTGGCATCTTCGCTGCCAGTTTTGCCCAACTTTCATTGGAAACCATGTCTGCGAAACTATCTGCAAAACTACAGTTTCGCAATAAGTCTTCATGGTTTTGCTGCATGACTACATAATTTTGCTAGATGAACACCTAGTTTCGCAGAAAGGGCTAAAATTACGAACCAAACCATGTTTTACCCAAAACTTCTATCTTTTACACCCAAAACCTTGGTTTATCACCAAATAAGCTATATCTAAGCTTCTTACATGTTTTTTTACACAAAAACATGAGTTTTGGGTGATTCTTTGCCACTTTTAAAAGCCCCAAGCCCTAGAATCCAGGTTTACCCTCAAAGAAATGATTAAACAATGTTTCTTACATGGATTCTTGGTCTTTTCTTGTTGTATGGATGTCAATGAACACCGATCTTCAATCTCTTGATCAACCAAGCCTTGAATCACCAGTTTCTCTCCACTTTCTCTCCCTACACTCTCTCTCTAGAAGTTGGTGTTGAGTTGCAAATGAGAATGGTTCAAGCTGATCCGTTTATATATACAGGGCATTCCCACGACCTTAAACTCGCTGAATACATAACCCGCGAGGTCTACTCGGTTCATACTCCATTTCCCGCATATTTTCTTTAAATAATCCCGGCTAAGCCCGTTATTATTAATTTGCTCGTTTCGACTTTATTTTGGGCGTTACACTCTCTATTTGCTTATGTGTATTGTTCGTTGCGCATCAGGTGAGTTCATGCCCCACTTTTTATACACTCTCTCTTTTGGGGGAGATAGCATTCTTGTTTACAAATGCATTATTATTATAAGTTATGTATAGTGTAACATAGTGTGATATACCATGAAATTCCTCTCACTTTCAGATCGTTAGTATTTGTAACTAGCGGGAAATGCTGGGTAGTACTACTAGGCCTGACAAGCCCCACCCGTGCGACTCGGGGTGAAACGAGTGCAATATTATCCTAAACACAAACATCATCATAACTTGGTAGGTTGTGATGGGAGGCAAACAAACAAAACACGTGTCAGCTTTGATCATGAAATCACTACTATTATTACTTGTGAATATAGTTTAGCTATCTATTTCAATGCAGTTCTTATCTTTTACAACTATTGTTATCTATGTTAAATGCAAACTCCTGAACTCAACAACCATAGTGTTGACCCTTTTAGTATGTTATTCTCAGGTCGATGTTAACAACTGCCGCAGCAGCATGCACGGGTCAAGCATATGCATTTAGAAAACAAATGTCATTTACTTTTTGAATGGTTTACATTTGGTTTAAATTATGGTTTGGCGTGTGTTTTGCCAGTTTACATTTTTAGTACTTTGAGTTTAACTTATTCATAAACGCTTCTGCAAATGTTTAAAGTTACAAACTCTGATTTATTTTAAACGTTGCATATAGCATCACTCTGAGTAATTAATGACTGGGATCCTGGTGCTTAATAAAGGATTTTGTGGATGGAGATTCATCATTTGGATTGAATTTAATAGATTTGTAAGCAAACGTGTTTGAAGATGGTTGTGGACTATTGTGGGTGCATTTTGTGGACGAATGGATCGATTTTAAAGGTGATTTGTTTATTTTCATGATCAGTTTTGGTTTATATTTGAAAGAAGATACTATGTTCCCTTTATGGTTGTTTAGCTAGATTTCATGGTCATTATAGTCGAATTTGATTAGAGTAGCTAGGAGGGTGTTTAGAAGGCTTAAGAATCAAAATGGCATAGTATGAAAGGTTGTTACGGGTAACAAATACTATCCATACGAGAACTATTATTGTTTAATGTTTTGTTTAACTAGTTCAGTTCTCATGTAATTTTTTAAGCATTCACGAATGTTTTGATGCACAAATCTATAATCTCCCAATTACGACTGAGATAAAAAGAAATCTTATCTTCTTGGGTCATATTACCTTGATTTGACTTCTTTTAAATTAATCACACATTAAGTTTCATATTTAACATGTGATTACTTTCATTGTGTAACTATAATTTGATTCTCACTTCTTACTGAGTGAATATGAGTGGTTTTTATCCTTTACAACTCGTATCCATGGTCTAGTGCTTAATAAAGGATTTCATGGATCGAGATTCATCATTTGGCTTGAATATAGTAGATTTGTAAGCGAAAGTGTTTGAAGATGGTTGTGGAGTATTATGGATGCACTTTATGGACGCATGGATCGGTTATAAAGGTGATTTGTTTATTTCATGTTTGGTTTTGGTTTATATTGTAAAGTAGATACTATGTTCCCTTTGTGGTTGTTTAGTTTGATTTCATGATCATTATAATCAAATTTGATTAGATTATTTTAGGAGGGTGTTTAGAAGGCTTGTGACACCCGAAATTTTTGTCAAGTTAAAGAGAAGAAAATAATAAGAAGGGAAAATGAGAGTATCTTGCAAGAAGGGAAAAGAAATAAAAGTGGAGGGGGCCAAAGTGTAAAAAGTACAAAACTCAAATATTTTATTATTTCTTTAAGTATGGCCGCCCATTACATGTTTTCACTTCTTATTTTTGGTTGAAAGAAGAAAGAAAAACAAGCAGAAGTCTCTCCCTCTCCGTTTCAAGAAGAAAAAGTGATGTTCTTGCTCTTGGTAAGCATTTTTTGAATAATTGGCTTGGTTTTGTGGGGTTTTTAACCTTAGAACCGATTCTTATGTGTATTATTTGTGTGGTTGCTTATTGTGGTTTGTTTTAGGTGTTTGAACTCTTGGTAACTTCAAGTTTGGTGGAGTTTAGCTTGAAGACTGCTTTAGGTGAGTTCTAGACCCCGGTTTTTATGTGTTTTAAACATTTTTAGGGCTAAAAATGCATGTAAAACCTTTTTACAATTGTTATATATGTTAACCGTATGCATGTGTGCATGAATGCTTATGTTTTAAGATTTGTAAAGTTGCTATTGATGTTTAGAGCGCTAAAATTAGGTTGTGAACATGTTTGAATGTAGATTGGGTCTAGAAATGACTTAGAAATACGTATAATGGTTGGCCATGCACCCAAACAGGGGCCATGCACCCAAACAGGGTCCATGCACCTGAAATTTTACGAAAATAGCCCAAGTGTTAGCCCATGTGCCTGAACAATACCCCATTCGTCCAGTAGTGTTGCTCAGACGCCTAAGTATAGTCCATGCGCCTAAACAAAGGCCCATGCGCCCAGAAGTTTCCAAGTGTGACTAAGTGATATGCCATATGCCAAAATAGTTCCCATGCGCCCGAAGTGGGTCATGTGCCTAAGTGTTGATGTGCTTTAGTCGGGCTCATGCTCCTGCATAGTGGAAATGCGCCTAAGCAGGGCTCATGCGCCTGCATAGTGCTAATGCGCCTAGATTGTTTTACTTAGAAAATTTTTTGCTCATGAGCCTGAAATGTTCCATGTGCCCTATTTTGAACTAAGGACTTTCTAAGGGGTTTTAAAAGGTATATGACTGAGATAGGCTCTGACATGATGTGATGGTCTATGTTTAAAGTATGCATGATGATGTGATGAGGGTTATGATGCGTATGTGTATATGATGTGTTATCTTTCTTCTTTTAAATGCTTTTAAAACATATATATATATATATATATATTATATGTGTGTGTATATATATATATATATTATGTTATATTATACATTGTGTATTATGTTATGACTTTATGTAGTATGATGTATGTAAGAATGAACGTAAAGTATAATGTAATGAAGTGAAAGATAACAAAGATGAAAAAGTGGAATGTAATAAATGAAAGAATGGCTTGCAAGAAAATTGAATGGAGGTGCACGACCATGTTGTCGTTAGCTGAACTCTGTGCGGTTAGCTAACTAGAAGGATGCACATAGGGTCAATCAATGAGATTGACGGGACCCTTGTGGCATGCCCTAGGTACTGGGTGACGCTTTGTGCATAATGTTCGGGGTCTATTTATAGACCCCGGCCCAATATCAGCTTCGTGCATAATGTTCGAGGTATTGCACATTGGTGTGGATGAAAGTGAAAGATAATGAAAAGTATGAAATGAATGAATTCGTATGACGATGAAAGATAATAATGAAAGTATGAATGAATGAGATGAACAATGAATATTATTTGGATGTACGTATGATGTGTGCTTGCATACGAATGTAATGTATTTTATTCAAGAATGATATTTTCATATATAAAACACACAAGGTATTTTAATACTTTTAAAACTAGAACTCACTCAGCAATGCTGACTTTTATGCATTTTCATTTGGCAAGTGATTGATGCTGAGGATGGCACACAGGGGAAGTTACTCGGTAGGGCAAGACTGGCATCCGTTCATGATTAATGACTCTGTTGTTTTGTAATGCAACTAAAAGATCTTTTTGTAACTTATGAACAACGTTGTATTGCTTAACAACAACATTTATCAATGAAATGAATGGATTTTTGTTAATGTAATTCCGCTGCTTAATCTTATGAAATTTGTAATGTTTTAAATATTATGTGCGATCAATGTCCAACTGTAAGCGTTCTGGGATCGGGGCCTTAAAAGGTGGTATCAGAGCCAAAGTTTAAGAGAAATAGGTAAATATTTTCAAAAACCTAACCTTAAACTGAAAATGGGACGAATGGAGGGATGCCAGTCCAAGTAGCTACGTACCATCAGGTATTTTTTTTCTTAATATTAGTCGGTACTATGTGCGTGTGTTATTTGACTTATGTGCTTTTAGTAGATTTGAATATTGATGTAGTCAGGATAGGAAGTGTTTGGGGAATAAAGAGTAAAGTAAGTGGCTAATCACAATTGGCCACTGTAATTAGGGACTTACTATACTTGACATTATATGAGCTATTACTTGGAATGACCGTGTTAGTGTTTGAATTTTATAGTGTTTAGAGATGGCCGGTGGTAGATCATCAAAGGCCTCAGACGTGGAGTACGTGGTGGACGCGGTGCGGGACCGCGTGCCACAAAGAACAGGGTTAGAACTGCTGAAATGACACGTGAAGAGCCTGAGATCCGTCACCAGGAAGGTGGTGAAGAAAGTGTGAACTTGAGGGCCTCGGTGAAAGAGGCAGTAGTTGAGGAGGTTCATCAAGTCATGCAGACGATTTTGCCATCTATGGTGACTAAAGTGATTAAGGAAGACCACTGAGAGAGAGGAAAGAGAACTACCGGAGGCTGAGACGGTTGTCTCGAGTGAGGAGGAGGGGGAAGAAGCAGTGCAGGAAACTGCACGGGGCTGTAACTATGGGACATTTCAAATATGCAAGCCCCCAACGTTCAATGGGAATGATAATGTTGCCGCTGCTCACCATTGGGGTAAGAGAGATAGAGGTAGTGTTAGAGATTAGTGAGTGTAGGGAGAACAAGAAGGTGAAGTTTCACCACTCACTCGTTTGTTGACTCGGCCCTGTGTTGGTGGGACAATTTTGTCCAAGCCGAGGGCAGTCAGGCCATCTGAAGGATAAGATGGGGAGAGTTAAAGAAGATGGTGATTGAGGAATTCTGTCATCATAGGGAACTAGATAAGATAGAGAGGGTGTTCATTCAGCTTGAGGTGGAAACCATGACCCACTAGCAATACACTACCATTCGGGGGGGAGTTATAATGGCGAGGTTAGTGTCGGATCAGGTTACGCTAGTGTCAAGAAAGATTAAGAACTACGTGTAGGGATTGCTGGCTGATATCCGCAGGCATTTGATTGTGCCCCGACCAAGCACTTTTCGGTCAGCTGTGGATCTGGCTGCGAGGTTATACGATGAGAGAGAGGTGTTTGTGGTTGAGGTGAAGAAGATGGGTGATGGTGACAGGAACTGTAACGGGAAAAGGTTTGAGCGTGGTGGTTTCACCCCAAACAACAAGAACTCGAGGGTGGATGATCGACGGGTGGTTGTAGAAGGCTCGGGGATGAACAGGTGTGGTAAGTATGGGAAGGAGCATATCGAGGAATGCAGGTTGGAATTAAATGTTTGCTTCAAGTATGGGAAGCCTGGTCACATTGCTAAGGATTGTAGGGTGGCGAGGTGCTATAACTATTGTGAAACAGGCCATATGAGTCGGGAGTGCAAGAAGCCAAGGGCCGAAAGTTCTGGGTTAAAGAAGAGGACGGAAGAAGGAGAGCAGAGGGCAAGTGCTAAAGCATTCACGATGTCCCGGGAAGAGGCCAGGGTAGATCCCGATGTCGTGTCAGGTATGTTTCTAGTAAACCAATTTTGTGCCTCTGTATTATTTGATTCTGGTGCTAATAGGAATTTCATTTCTACTGCTTTTTGTGCTAAATTGCCTGTTAGTAGTAGAAGTATTGATGAGCCAGTTGATCTAGAAACTGCTTTCGGTAAGTCTACCAGAATTTCTGATATGATAGAAGACTGTGACATAGAACTAGAAGGCCATAGGTTCTCTGCTAGACTATTTGTGATGCCCCTAGGTGGATTTGATATAGTACTAGGAATGGATTGGTTAGCAGCCTAAGAGGCAAATATCGTGTGTTGCAAGAAGATGTTTGATTAATCACGCCCGATGAAAGTTCGGTGACTGTCAACAGTGATCACGTCACTATGGTTCCAAAGGTGATTTTGATGGCAGCGGCAGAGATGTGCATGAAACATGGATGTAATGCCTACCTGGCTTATGTAAAGGATGTGGACACATCAGTACCATAATGTTCTAATGTACCAGTTGTGTGTGACTTTCCGGATATGTTCACAGAATATTTACCAGGTGTGCCACCGGACCGTGAGGTCGAGTTTCAAATTGATTTGATACCCGGTGCTCAACCTGTTGCCAAAGAACTGTACCGATTAGATCTGACTGAGATGAAAGAACTAATGGCTCAACTGCAGGAGTTGATGGAGAAACGGTTCATCCGATTGAGCATCTCTCCTTGGGGTGCTCCGGTCTTGTTTGTTAAGAAGAAGGATGGTGGTATGAGGATGTGTATGGACTACCAAGAGTTAAACAAGTTAACAGTGAAAAACCGATATCCCCTACCGAGAATAGATGACTTGTTTGACCAGCTCCAAGGTGCCAGTTGGTTCTCAAGGATAGATCCCCGATCTGGCTACCATCAATTGAAGGTGAAGGAGCAAGATATTCCTAAGATAGCTTTTTGCACACCTTATAGACACTACTAGTTTCTCGTTATGTCTTTCGGTCTAACTAATGCACCAGCTGCCTTCATGGATTTAATGAACCGAGTGTGTCGACCGATACTGGATAAATAGTGATTATGTTTATTGATGATATCCTGATTTATTCAAGGAGCGAGGATGATCATGCCGGTCACATTCGAGAGGTATTAGAAACGCTTAGAAGGGAGAAGCTGTATGCAAAGTTCTCTAAGTGCGGGTTCGGGTTACGCGAAGTTCAATTTTTAGGTCACGTGGTAAATGCAGAAGGAATCATGGTGGACCTGATGAAGGTTGAGGCAGTGATGCAATGGATATCTCCAAATACGCCATCTGAGATCTGTAGTTTCTTGGGTTTGGCGGGTTATTATAGGAGATTCATCCATGACTTCTCCAAGATAGCTTCTCCATTGACTAAGTTGCCTGTAAACATGTGAAGTTCGTATGGGGTCAAGCACAAGAGAATGCTTTTGAGGAGTCAAAGACGAGATTGACTCAAGCTCCTGTCTTGACGTTACTCGAAGGAAGCGAGGACTTGGTGGTCTATTCAGATGCTTCCTATTCGGGATTGGGTTGCGTGTTGATGAAACGAGGAAAAGTTATAGCCTACGCATCCCGACAGTTGAAAATTCACGAGGCTAACTACCCTACCAACGATTTGGAGCTCGCAGCTGTGGTCTTCGCGCTAAAGATTTGGCAGCACTACTTATACGGGATGAAGTGCACCATCTTCACTGACCATAAAAGCTTAAAGTATTTCTTTGAGCAAAAGGATCTCAACATGAGGCTGAGGAGGTGGTTAGAGTTGATCAAGGTTTATGATTGTAAAATCCACTATCATCCGGGTAAAGCCAATGTAGTGGCTGATGCCCTAAGTCGAAAGGAGAGACCTGAGCCGATCCGGGTGAAAGCTTATCAACTAGTGATGACCTATGATATGAGAACCCATGTCAAAGAATTTCAAAATGAGGCATTAAAAAAAGATCGCCTTAACTCTAAAAGAATGAGAGGTCTAGTCACAGAATTTGGAGAAAATACCCATGGAGTTCAAACCCGCTTCGAGCGGATGTGGATCCCTCGTTACGGAGACCTATGGGGACAGATTACGAATGAGGCTCATAAGACTCGATACTCCATTCATCCTGGTGCTACCAAGATGCATCAAGATATAAAGAAAGATTACTGGTGTGCTAGAATAAAGCATGATGTAGTGGAGTATGTGAGTAAGTGCCTTACTTGTTTGCAAGTGAGAGGTAGAGCATCAGAAGCCATACGGGAAGATCCAACCATTGGATATACCCGAGTGGAAGCAGGAGCACAACACCATGGACTTCATTACGAAGTTACCTCATACAGCGAGGGGGTACGATACCATTTGGGTGATAGTTGATTGTCTGACAAAGAGTGCTCACTTCCTACCTATCCGCGAGACGTACTAATCTGAGAGGCTAGCAGATCTACTCATTAAAGAAATTGTAGCTCGTCATGGTGTGCCGGTTTCTATCGTGTCTAACCATGACACCCGATTCACATCAAATTTTTGGAAAAGATTCCATGATGCGATGGGGATGAGGCTACGTATTAGCACGGCTTACCATCCTTAGATAGATGGTCAGTTTGAGAGAATGATTTAGATGCTCAATGATATGCTCCGAGCATGCGTGATCGACTTTGTAGGAAGTTGGGATGATCACCTACCGCTAGTGGAATTCTCAGGCAACAACAGTTATCATGCGAGCATTGGCATGCCACCATACGAGACGCTATACGGTAGGAGGTGTAGAACGCCCGTATGTTGGGGAGACATTAGGCAGAAAGATTTAGGAAGTATCGAGGTGATCGAGACTATGACTGAAAAGTGAGAAAAGATCAACGCCTTTATGAAGGCGGCAAAGGATAGACAGAATTCGTATTCCAACAAAAGGCGTAGACCGATCGAGTTCAATGTAGGTGATACAATCATATGCAGGTCT
The DNA here is from genome assembly GCA_018326465.1 of Flaveria floridana. Lineage (NCBI taxonomy): Eukaryota > Viridiplantae > Streptophyta > Magnoliopsida > Asterales > Asteraceae > Flaveria > Flaveria floridana. The sequence continues at coordinate 3,953 of BJCO01367528.1, read as the reverse complement.
CTCCTTAGAAAGGAAACATCGGTTTAAGAAACGGGGTAAGCTAAGCCCAAGATACATAGGGCCTTTTCGAATCATCGCACGAGTAGGAGAGGTGGCCTATCGATTAGAAATGCTCATTAAGTTAAGTGGAATTCTTCTAACGTTCCATGTATCTCATCTAAGAAAGTGCCTACCTGATGAAAACATGGTTGTACCACTTGAGGATATCGTGGTGGATGAACGGCTTAATTATATAGAGCAACCAGTGGCAATCATCGACCGAAAAGAGAAGAGGCTATGGAATAAAATGGTTTCAGTTGCACGTGTGCAGTGGAAACACCAAAAGGGTTCTGAGTCCATGTAACAACCAAAATTTTTGTAAAGTTAACGAGAAGAAAATAATAAGAAGAGAAAACAAGAGTATCTTGCAAGAATGGAAAAGAAATAAAAGTGGAGGGGGCTAAAGTGTAAAAGTACAAAACTCAAATATTTTATTATTTCTTTGAGTATGGCCGCCCATTACATGCTTTCACTTCTTCTTTTCGGCTGAAAGAAGAAAGAAAAAGAAGAAGAAGTCTCTCTCACGGTTTCAAGAAGAAGAACTGGTGTTCATGCTCTTGGTGAGCATTTCTTTGTATAATTGGCTCCGTTTTGTGGGGTGTTCAACCTTAGAACCAATTCTTATGTGCATTATGTGTGTGGTTGCTTGTTGTGGTTTGTTTTAGGTGTTAGAACTCTTGGTAACTTCAAGTTTGGGAAAGTTTAGTTTGAAGACTACTTTAGGTGAGTTCTAGACCTTGATTTTTATGTGCTTTAAACTCTTTGGTGATGAAAATGCATATTTAAAACGTTTTACAACTGTTGTATATGTATCCGCATGTATTTGTGTATGTATGATAGTGTTTCATGGTTATATATGTGTTGAAAATGCTTAGAATAATAGGTATAAGTTCTAGAGAGGTTAAGAGTTGCTAGCTCAATTGTGTGTAATATAGCATGTGATTTTGGCTAACCTTTGAGGGTTTACACACAGGGAGATCAGTCTTGGTGATTGATCCATAGTACGAAATGTGGTCCTTGTCACTTTACTCCGGACATAAGGTAGCTTCATGCCCAACAATGGGAGTAAAGTTATGACATGATCTAGAAATAGTGGAAGATAAATGAAAGAGTACGAAACGAATGAATACGTACAATGATGAAAGATAATCAAGAATATACCATGATGTATGTATGATGTATGCTCACGTGTGAAAGTAAAGAAAGTGTTATTAAAGAAAAGGATATTTTTATATATATCTATACAAGGTATTTTTAAATGTTTTAAAACTAGAACTCACTCAGCAACGCTGGGTTTTATGCTTTCTCAGTTGGCATGTAATTGTTGTTGAGGATGGCACGAGGGTGAAGCTACTCGGCAGGGCAAGACTGGCATTCGTTCATGCTTAATGATTTTGTTGTATTGTAATGCAGCTAATTGAATACTTTGTAACTCTAACTTATAACGATGCATTACTTTGCAACATTAATTATATGCATGAATGGTTCTTGATAACTTAGTTTCGCTGTAGTGTTTTATGAAATATGTATTGTTTTATATAATAATGTTGCGATTGTCCAACTATGAGATTTCCAGGAATGGGGCCTTACAAGTTGTTATCAGTGCCATAATTTAAGAGAATTTGGTAAATATTTTTAAAAACCTAAAACTAAACTGAGAATGGGATCAACCGGAGGGATGTCAACCCTAGTAGGTACGTGCCATCAGGCATTTCTTTTCTTAACGTTAGCTGGTATTATATGCGTGTGCTATTTGAATATGTGCTCTTAGTAGGTTTAGATACTGATGTAGTCAGGATAGTAAATGCTTGGTGTATGAAGAGTAAGTAAGTGGCTAATCATAATTAGTCGCTGTAATTCGGGACATATTATACTTAACGTAAACTAAGCTATTACCTGGAATGACCGTGTTAGTGTTTAAATCTTATAGCGTTTAGAGATGGACGGTGGTAGATCATCAAGGTCTCACGAGGTGGAGTACATGGTGGAGTACGTGGTGGACACAGTCCTGGACCTCGTGTCATAAAGAACAGGGCTGGAACTGCTGAAACGACGCATGAAAAGCCCAAGATCCATCACCAAGAAGGTGGTGATGAGAGTGCGAACCTGAGGACCTCGGTCAAAGAGGCAAGAGTTGAGGAGGTTCATCAACTCATGCAGACGATTCTATCTTCTATGGTGACTGAAGTTATTAAGGCTGTGAGGGAGGACAAAAGGACGGAAAAGAAGAAGACCACTGAGAGAGGAGAAAGAGAACAACCGGAGGCTAAGATGGTTGTCTCACATGAGGAGGAGGAGGAAGAAGCTGTGCAGGAAACTACACGGGGCTGTAACTACGGGGAATTTCAAGGATGGAAGCCCCTAACGTTTGATGGGAATGGTAGTGTTGCCGCTGCTCATTGCAGGGTAAGAGAGATGGAGGCGGTGTTGGAGATTAGTGAGTGCAATGAGGACTAGAATGTGAACTTCACCACTCACTCGTTCGTTGACTCGGCTATGTGTTGGTGGGACAATGTTGTCCAAGCAGAGGGCGCTAGGGCCATCGGGAAGATGAGATGGGGAGAGTTAGACAAAATGAGGATTGAGGAATTCTGTCCTCACAGGGAACTAGAAAAGTTAGAGAGAGAGTTCCTACAGCTTGAGGTAGGATCCATGACCCACCAGCAATACACCACCAATTTCAACGAAATGGCGAGGTTGGTGCCGGATCAGGTGACACTGGTGTCAAGGAAGATTAGGAGATATGTACAGGGATTGCCGGCTATTATCCACAGACATCTGATTGCTGCCCGACTAAGTACTTTTAGGTCGGTAGTGGATCTGGCTGGGAGACTATACGATGAGAGAGAGGTGGCGGTGGTGGAGGTGAAGAAGACAGGAGGTGGTGAAAAGAACTGGAGCGGGAAACAGTTTGGTCATGGTGGTTTCACCCTAAACCACAAGAGGATGAGGGTGGATGACCGTAGGGTGGTGTCATCAAGCACAAAGATGAAGAAGTGCGTAGATGTGGAAGGGATCACATGAGAGAATGTAAGTGGGGAGCGAATGTGTGCTTCAAGGGTGGAAAGACCAGTCATGTGGTGAAAATTTGTTGGGCTATACGGTGTTATAACTGTGGTGAGAAAGGCCATCTAAGCAGGGATTGCAAGAAGCCAAGGGTGAAAGTTTAGGGATGAAGAAGAGGACGGAAGAAGGAGGGCAGAGGGCAAGTGCTAGAGCCTTCACGATGACCACATACGAGGCTAGGGTGGACCCCGATGTCATGTTGGGTATGTTTCTAGTAAACCTAACTTGTGCCTCTGTATTGTTTGATTGTGGTGCCAGTAGGAGTTTTATATCTGCTGCTTTCTTTGCTAAGTTGCCTGTTAGTAGTAGAAGTATTGATGAGCCATTTGATGTTGAAACGACTACTGGTAGGTCTACCAGAAAATCTAATATGATTAAAGACTGTGACGTAGAACTAGAAGGCCATAGGTTCTCTGCTAAACTATTTGTGATGCCCCTAGGCAGATTTGATGTAGTGCTAGGGATGGATTGGTTAGCGACCTAGGAGATGAATATTTTTTGTCTTAAAAAGATGATCTGATTAATTGCGCCCGATGGACGTTCGGTGACAGTCTACGGTGATCGCGCGCTACGGTTCCAAAGGTGATTTCGATGGTGGCAAAGAAATGCATGAAATGTAGATGTAATGCCTACCTAGCTTACGTGAAGGATATGGATGTGTCAGTACCATAATTACCGATGTGCCAGTGGTGTGCGTCTTTCCTGACGTGTTTCCGAAAGACCTATCTGGCATGCCACCTGATCGTGAGATCGAGTTCCAGATTGATCTGATACCTGGTGTGTCACACCCTGGGCCCAGAGAGGCGGGACGTCACGATTAGTAAACAACAACCAAAATGCAGCGGAAA
>BJCO01367526.1:0-10671 GCA_018326465.1 Flaveria floridana | reverse complement strand
TCATTACATTCATTCGTACGTTCATTACATTCGGTGACATGTACAATACCCCAAACATTGTGCACTACTGCTGGTGCTGGACCTGTGGTAATCAACCACGAACGTTGTGCACTACTGCTGATCCAGTCACCTAGGGTAGGTACATGCACCACTTATCTTTCCACTTTCATTCTGGATCAATGCCATATGCTATACCCTGAACATTGTGCACTACTGCTGGTGCTAGACCTATGATGATCAATCACGAACGTTGTGCACTACTGCTGATCCAGTCACCTAGGGTAAGCGGCAAGGATCCCATACAAATGGTCAATCACAAAGACTGAGCCCAATGTGCATACTTTGGGGTAGCTAACCCGCACACCGTTGAGCTAACACCTGCAATGGGTGTGCACCTCCATACATTTGCTTGCATGTCTTTCTTACATCCATTCGTTCATTCATTAATGCATGCATTCATTCATCATGTTCCTCTTTCATTATCTTTCACTTTACGTTCTTATTACCTTCGTTTCATTCATTAATCATAACACGTAAAGTCATGGAAAGATAAACATACATTGACACAAGGAACATCGACATTTACAAGTCATCAGTCATTACCATCATATAGGGCTACATCATACTTATCATGCACATACATGCAATGCTATCGTCGTCGTGTCCAACGTAACTTCTAAGCCTCGACAGTTATCACACATGTATCTACGGGAGCTATTACATCACTACTTACCCTTACCCTTCTCCCAAAGGCCAATAACTGGACTACATCTCTCTTTGTACACAACACCCCTACTTGGGCGATTGGGCCTACTTCAGTCGCTTGGCTTCCACGCGACTGGTCATGCGATTGGGCACCTATGCGAATGAACATACAATCGTGCGAATGGACCCTCAATCGTGCGATTGAATACTAGGCGATTGGACATCATGCGAATGAACATACAATCGTGCGAATGGAACACTATGCGAATGGACTCCTATGCGACTGAACCCTCAGTCGTGCGACTGAACAACTATGCGGCTGAACCTGTGCGATTGAACTCCCAGTCGCATGACCTGTCATGCGACTAAATCCCCAGTCGTGCGACTGAGCTTCAGTCGTGCGATTGAGAATCAGTCGTTCCTCAGTCGTACGATTGGCCCTTCAGTCACCTAACCCTAACTGGGCAGCGACTTGAGTTCATCCCGAACTGCAGCAGCGACATACGGCCTTCAAACTCTTCCAAACTCATTTCCAGCCCAAATTACCCCTTCTAAACCTTAGGCAATCATACTAGGACATCATACAAGCACATACAAGTCCAAAATCGCACTCTAAACACATTACATACAATTACACCCAAATGGGTCAAACTCATACATTTCAAAAAACGGGTTTATATGTGTTTCATCCCTAAAATCGTTTGAAAACAAGTAAATGAGGGGTCCTAGAACTCACACAAACGAGAAGAAGATGAAGAGCTTCGTTTGGACTAGTCACTCGATGAGTTTCGAGCCCGAATCACCACTTTCTCTCCTTTTTTCTTCTTTCTCTCTTCTTTCTCTCTCTGCTCTTCTTTTCACTGAGTTTTGCAAGTGTGGGGAGGGGAGATGGTTGCCCCTCCTTTATAGCTTCAGTTCAGTCGCCCGAGCTCCAGGCGACTGGACCTTCGGCCGCCTGAACACCATGCGTTGGACCTCCAGTCGCATGAGTTCCATGCGATTGAACCTTCGGGCACCCGAACATCATACGATTGGACCTCCAGTCGCATGAGTTCCATGCGACTGAGCCTCCAGTCGCATGACACTCAAAAAAGTCAAACTTCCGGGTGTTACACATAATAAGTTGATTTGATAGATCTAATTTTGTGAAGTTTAGGTCTGATAATGAGGTGTCTCCCACCACATCAGCACACTTATAAAGAGAAGCTTGATCCAATGAGCGTGTGACATCATTGATGTTGTCTTCCATGCGGTGGTTGTCAGCATCAATAATTTCTTGATTATTGTCACCACTACCACTTACTCCTATATTTGAAGCTCCTTAATTTGATTTTTATGACTCTGACCTGGAATTTATAGGCACGTTAGACGTATCAGCTAGATTTGTCATGGTTGTGCTAAAAGGAACTCCATCTGCATGGTTAGTTACCCTGAAGCTGAAGCAGTATGATGGCTTGGTGTTCTCAGCTCAAATCTTGGATCAGGATCTCCTATTGATAAGATATTTGTAGATCCTGAAACGTTTTTACAAGATTTATTAAAACAGTTGGTAAATAAATCATGATCAAATAACCAATCAGGACCAGAACCTTTCACACTAGGAGTGTGCTCATTGAAGGTCACATTGGCTGATTCTTCAACTACTCTAGTTATGAGATTGTATACTCTATAAGCCTTAGCTTAGGAAAAGCATCCAATAAAGTGTCCATCATTTGATTTCTCATCAAATTTGGCTATTTGATCTTTGGTATTCAAGATGGTGCAAGGACATCCAAATGATCTGAGAAAACCAATGAAAGGTCTTGTTTTGTGCCACAGCTTGTAAGTAGTCTTACCATGAGTCTTAACTACTAATATCTCTATTTTGAACATAGCAAGCAATGTTGACAGCCTTTGCTCAGAAGGTGATGGGCAGTTTAGAGTCAAATAACATGGTTCTTGCAGCTTTAATAAGTGTCATGTTTTTCCTCTCAGCAACACCATTTTGCTGAGGAGTCCTGCGAGAATCATAGTCTTGTAATACCCATTTCATCACAAAATATGCCAAGAATTTGGTTCTTGAATTCAGTTCCTTGATCATCTCGTATGGTCTTGACCTTGTGATCACATTGATTCTTAATTTTTAGAATGAAGTTCTTGAAGATCTCAGGAGTCTCATCCTTAGTTCTAAGGAAAAAGACCCAAGTGAATCTTGTGAAGTCATCTGTGATCACCAAACTGTATGAGGTCCTTCCTAGACTCATTACACTGGTGGGGCCAAAGATATCCATGTCTAATAAGTGTAGGGGAGTAGTGATGGAGTTCTTTTCCTTTGGTTTGTGAGACACCTTGTGTTGCTTCCCCTTCAGGCATGAAACACAGTGATCATTACTTGTAAACTCTTTCTTTGGCATTCCAGTTATCAAATCATTCTTAGTTAATTTATTCATGTTTTTATAGTTTACATGGCACATTCTTTTATGCTAAAGGAAAGACTCATCACTATTTGCTTTGGATAGAAAGCAATAAACCTCTCCTGAGGGAGATGTTTCCTGCAAATCCATCTTGTACATGTTGCTTTTCCTGGGGGCTCTGAGCAGGATATGCTCTTGAGGAATGACCACCCCAGGGCTGAGAACAATGCACTCATGCTCAGTGAAGAGTATGCTATGACTTTTATCACAAAATTAGGATACACTTAGTAGATTGTACCCAAGCTCTTTAAGAAAGTTTACCTTTTCAATATTGAGCTTACCATTTATGACCCTGCCCCTTCTAGTAATGTAACCTCCTACATCTCCTCCAAAAGCAATTGGTCATCCATCAATTTTCTTAAAGTTTTGAAGCAAAAAGTCATTGCCTGTCATGTGCCTGGAATAGCCATTATTAATGATCCATACATTTCTCTTGGTCTTCAGCTATTCCTACATAAAAAGAGAAGATTAGTTATCTAGAAACCCAAGCCTCATTGGTCTTGGGCTTATCAAAATGGACTGAAGATAATGCAACAGTAATTGATCCTATGTTAAGAATTTAGGGATCATTTTTTGTTGTTGATGAAGAACTTTTAGTCACTTGGTCTTCCTTCATCTTCCACCCCATCCTTGGAAGATTAGACTTGAACTTCAATAGTTTGGAAGTTTTAACAACTTTGGAAGTTTTGGAGACTGATCCTTCGGAAGATCTTGTTTTCACTGTAACAAGCTTTGGTGCTTTGGAAGCATTCCTTTCTTCCGAGACCAAATTTTCTTCCGAAGCCAAGTTTTCACTTGTCTTCATTTCCACTTTGAAGATTTCAAAAGGAAGAGATTTTCCTTCCGAGGCTTTCTTCTTCCTTATCTTCTCAAGAGTCTTCGTCTTGTCATGTTGGTAGTACTTTTGGGATTGTAGATACAATCCTTGGCAAGATGAGAAGTACTACCGCACATGATACAATCAATTTGTTTTTCGTGAGATTCTTCTTGTGAATAGAAAGTTGAGTTTGATCACTTTCCATCTCCGTCTTCATCTTTTCAGATGCTGTAACATGCTTCCTAGGGTGAGGCTTGCTTATGGAGATGGATGGTTCAGGCTGTATAGTAGTGATACACAACTAATCAGCTTTACTTCCTACACAGGGATGAACTAGACATGAACTAGAACTCTTGGTACTAGAGTTCAGAGTTAAGTCCTCAGTCTTTACCACTTCAAACCCTGTAGGAATAAAGACTTGTTCATGCATAGAGTTGAAGGTGGCCTTTGTAAGGCCCCGTTCCCGGAGACCTCACAGTTGGACAATCATCGCATCATTACATATATTTTACATAATTTATAAAATAAGCAGCGGAATTAAGTTATCAAAAACCGTTTATTTCATTATTAATACTGTTGTTAAGCAATACAACATTGTTAAATTATAAAAGCCTCATTCAATTGCATTACGAAACAACAATATTATTATGCGTGAATGGATGCCAGTCTTGCCCTGCCGAGTAGCCTCCCCGTGTCCCATCCTCAGTAACATTACCTGTCAACTAAAAATACATAAAAACTCAGCGTTGCTGAGTGAGTTATAGTTTTAATGTGCTAAAATACTTTATACGGTTCATATATCAAAATACTCTTTTCATTAAAATACTTTCTTTTCTTTCGTACGTGATCATTCATCATACATACAACCAGGTATAACCTCATTAATCATTTATTATCACACGTATTCGTTTGTTTCGTACTTTATCATTTCGTTCGTTTCGTATTTTATCATTTCATTTGTTTCTTACTTTATCTTTATCTTTCACTGATTCTAGATCATGTCAAAACTTTACCCCCATCGTGGCCCGAAGCCACCATTCCGGGCATAAAGCCTCTTTACCTCCTGGCACAAAGCCCGTGGCCTGAAGCTACCATTCCGGGCACAAAGCCTCATTATTTCTGGGAAAAAGTGACAAGGATCCCATTTCGTACTATGGATCAGTCACCAAGACTGATCCCCCTGTGTGTGAACCCTCATGGGTTAGCCAAAAATCGCACGTTATATTACACACAGTTGAGCTAACAACTCCTAATGAGTTGTGATCCTCCTTTCATGTTGCTTCCAATCCTTTTCTTTCATTCGTTCTTTATGTTCCACTTTCATTATCATTAATCTTATCTCTTTCTTTAATGATAATACTTTACATTTATATTCATAAACACACTACGTAAAGTCACACATCAATATATATGGAACATAAGAATAGAGCATAACCATGCATAAAATAGGCACATATAAGCCTTAAGTCAAACTAGGGTCAAAACCCTAAAAATCTGATTTTCCAAAGATTCAGAAAATTTTCTAAGTGTTTGGGCGCTTTAACACTATGCAGGCGCATAAGGCCTGTTTAGGCGCTTCAACACTATTTGGGCATATGGCCCTATACTTAACTGTTTCTCACTTTGGGCGCATGAACTATTCAGCCCGATGAGCCTACACTTAAGCGCCTGAATAAAAACTTGGGTGCATGAACACTATTGGGGTGCATCACCACTAATACTTAGGCGTCTGGACAAAAACTTAGACGCATGAACCACTATTCAGGCATATGGACATGCACTTAGTATTTCTAAGGCATTTTCTAGGTGCATGAGTCACCGTTTGGGCGCATGACCTCACTTTAAGATTTTCTAAGGCAAATTCTTAGGCGCATGGGCCCTGTTTGGGCGCATGACCATCTACATAGATGTTTCTAAACCATTTTTCAGTCCTAGACATCAAATCAACCTGTTCTAAGCTTATACAACCGTTCTTAACATCAATTAAGACATTAACAACCATAAAACATCAAACACATACATATATACATACGGTTACATACATATCACTTGTAAAAATGTTTTACATGTATTTTCAGCCCCAAAACTCTTAAAAACATATAAAAACCGGGATCTAGAAGCTCACCTAGATCGCTTCCAAGCTCAACTTCTTTAAACTCAAACTTTCAAAGGTTTCTAACACCTATACATGTCAAAAACACACACCCGAGCACATATATACACATAAGAACATGTAGAAATCGTTTTCTTGGTCAAAAATCCATAAAAACCAAACCAATTATACAAAATTTTGCTTACCAAGGCCAAATTCAGCTGTTCTCTCTCTAAAGCCGAAGATCTTCGGCTTTCTCTCTCTATAACTACCGAGCAGTTGATGTAACAGAGAAATGGGCGGCCATGCCCACTTTAAACATAATAATAATATTATTTTGTCCTTTTTACATTTTAGCCCCTCCACTTAGGCCTCTTTTCTTTTCTTTCTAAACACTTTTGTTTTCTTTTCTCATTTCTTTTCTTTTAACTGACAAAATTTACGGGTGTTACAAGTCCACCCCCTTTAAAAAGGTTTCGTCCCCTAATCCGTCACTTTTTGAATAACTGTGGGTAATGCTATCTCATCTCTTCTTAAGTCTTCCACGTAGACTCCGAACCCCTTCGGTGTTTCAACTGCACACGCACTAGTGGAACCACTTTATTCCTCAGTCTCTTCTCTTTTCGATCAATGATTACCACTGGTTGCTCTACATAATTGAGCCGTTCATCCACCTCGATATCCTCCAGTGGGACAATCATGTCTTCATCAGCTAAACTCTTTCTAAGATGAGATACATGGAATGTTGGATGAATTCCACTTAACTCATCGGGTAGCTCTAATCGATAGGCAACCTCTCCTACTTCGGTGTCTACATGGTTGAGTTTCAAATAGTGGTTTGCCGCACGCACACATTTGTTTATTTATGCCTCCTGAACATAAGCTTTCGAGTATGGACCAAATAGATCCTCCAATTTCAGCTAAGATTCCAAACAAAATAGATGATCCTCACTTTTATTCCCTGATCAGCAAGTTCATGATACATGGACCTTGTGGACATCCTAAACTTGAATGTCCATGCATGGTTGATGGTAAATGTTCTAAAAAATTTCCAAAAACATATACTGAGAAAAATTCAATTGATGTTGATGGCTTCCCTACGTATAGAGGACAATATTTGGTTCATATGTTACAAAGTTTGGTGTGAAATTAGACAACATAAGTGTTGTTTTGTACAATAAAAAGCTATTACAAAAATACCAAGCACATATCAACCTTGATTGATGCAATCAAGCGGATCTATAAAGTATTTGTTCAAGTATATTAACAAAGGTCCTGATCGAACAATGATTTCTCTTGTGAATAATGAAATCCTCGATGGTAAGGAGAATGTGGTTGATGAGATCAAAAAATATGAAGATTATCGTTATCTATCTACATGTGAGGCTTTTTTGGCATATATACACCTTTGATATCAATTATAGGAGTCCATCAGTTATGAGACTTCCTTTTCATCTTCTTGGGCAACAACAAGTTGTATATGGTACGGGCGATGATATTGAAAATGTTCTTAACAGACCTTCAGTTGCTTCGACAATGTTCTTAGAGTGGATGAACTGTAATGCTTCTAATAGAAAAGTGAGGGAGCTTAACTATGTTAAATTCCCGACAAAGTTTGCATGGAACTCGGATGCAAAATGTTGGTAGCCAAAAAAAGAGGTTGCTCTTTTGGTAAATTCACTCTATCCTCCTCATCCGCTAATGAAGCATATTATTTAACAATTTTACTTGAAAACGGTAAACAACCAAGTCATTTGAGGAAATACGTGTTGTTAATAAATAAGATTTTCCTACTTTAGAGATCCATGTATGGGATAATACTTGGAAATTTTTATCAGATGACATTCTATGCAAACAACGTGTTTTGTTAAATGCTCCCAGTTAGAACACTTTCATTTTTTAACATATTTATGAGTTTATATAAAATATTAATTTAAGCATTGAATTCCCTAAAAAGTTTGTATGGAACTCGAATGCAAAATGTTTATTGCCAAGAAAAAGATGTTACTCTTTTGGTAGATTCACTGCATCTCCCCATCCGTTGGTGAAGCGTATTATTTAACAAATTTACTTAACAAGGTTAAAGGGCCAAAGTCATTTGAGGAAATACATACTTTAATGGAAAAGAGTTTCCTACTTTTAGAGATCCACGTTACGCAGTTGGCCTTTTACATAAACAAGTCTTAATAGAGTGTTTAACAATCTTCAAAGGTTTGGGATACCGGTCTTCAGTTGCCAAGAAGCTTTGGATCCATGCCCCCATCCTTCTATGTCTAACAGCTCATGTCAGCTTTGCTGAGTGAGTTCTAGGTTTACAATATTAGATAATCTTTTAGTGACATATGTTAACTTCATCATCACAAAGTAGTCATCACAAGAATAAAAATTTACTATACGCAGACTGTCACTTTATCAATACTTTATCATTAATACATTCGCTTGTTTATTATCTATTACTCTTCTTTATCTATCAATTCACAGTTACTATGTCTCGGGATCTGCCCAAGGGCCAAACCCCCACTTGTGACAAACATAAGACTTTACTTTAGCCATGCTTGTGATGAACAAAATACTTTACTTTATCCATGAGACCACAACAAATGCAACTCTCATTTATTCTTTGCTTGCAAGACTTTACTTTAGCAATGGTGCATTGTTATGAGCGCAATAACATTTCTTTAAGTTTACTTTCATCTATAGTTATACATATACTTATACATGCTAAGAATCAACACATAGTCCATATATTCATGTTCTTTGGCAAAAGAATACAAATAGTATAACTGACCCTCCATGGGACAACGAGGGTTCGGGGACGGCATCCTCTGATATCGGGGTTCTAGGGGCAGCAGCCCCTAGTGGGGTTCAAGGGGAACGCCCCTAGCTGGGGCTGGGCTGGTCAGTAGGTAACTTCAGGGTCTGCATAATTTGTATTTTCTTGTTAAAATCTCTTGTATTATTTACCATAAAAATCATATATTTAGTATGCAATTCGCCCTAAAATATTAAAAATTTGCAAATAAGGGAGATCTAGAACTCACCTAGTCAGTAGGCAACTTCACATCTATGTTTTCCAAGCTAGGATTGTGGCACACGGTCTGCAATATATGTTAACGCACAAATAGGTCACTTTCTACACAGTTCGGCAGTAGTTTCGCATGCAGTTTCGCTGCAAGTTTTGCATGGTAGTTTCGCCGCAAGCTTCGCATGGCAGTCTCACTGCCAGTTTCGCGTCCTAACTTTCGTTAGAATTTCCTAGATTCACTAAATCTACTAGTCTACCTATGCACCAGCGAAACTATAGTTTCGCTATAAGGATATTGTCTTAGTTTCGCAGGAAGAACTCATAGTTTCGCAGGAAGAACTGTCAGTTTCGCTGGACGTATAAAATGACGAACCGTCTCGGTTGTAACCTAAAATCTCAACTTTTTACATCCAAACCTTTAGTTTTTCATCCATGACACTATGTCTAAGCTTTTTATATGAATTCCTATGTAAAAATGAGTTCTTTATGTGATTATTTGCAACTTTTCAAACCCCAAAACCCTAGAATCTGGATCTGTTCAAAAGAGGTGTTTGGATGGTAATTCTTACCTGGATTTCTTGCTCTTTCTTTGATGTTTGATGCACCAATACCCAGATATTCAATACTTGAGTCAATGAAACTTCAAATCTTTGATTTTTCTCCACTTTCTCTCTCTACTCTCTCTCTAAAATGTTGCTGGCTTGGGTTGCAATTAGGGAATATGACTTATTATGGGTGTTTAATGGGTGGCTACAGGACCTTAAACCCATCAAACCCTTAGCCCATAAGGTAATTTGACCCATAATCTTTTTCTTTTTGTAATATATATATAACCCCCAACTCAACCCATTATTATTAAGTTGTTCGCTTTGACATTCCGAGGTGTTACACATTCTATGCAAACAACATGTTTACACATTCTATGCAAATAACATGTTTTGCTAAAGGACATCTTAGAACACGTTCATTTTTTAAAATATTCATGACTTTATATTGTTAGGACCGTGTACATACGGAGTACTATATGATTCAACGTGAAACCAGATCAAATAGTGCGGAATCCTATTTGATTCACAATCTAATCAGTGAGAACGACAACCTGATCGATCTAACGATTAAAAAAACGTTAAGAATGAGTAGAAATCGATCAGGAGCGAACTTTGAAGTTGGATGGACGAACTAGGACGCTATGGACGGCTAGGGTATGATACTATTCGATGTGTTTCGTTTTTCCACGAATTATGTGGTATTTATAGGTTTCAATGTTCAGTCATACGACTGAGCCATTAGCATGGTTTAGTCGTGTGACTGAGTCATGCGATTGATTCATACGCACGAATGAACTCTATGAATGGTTCAGTCGTGCGACTAAGCCAGTCTTATGACTTAGTCGTATGACTGATCCAGTCACCTGGTTCAGTCGTGCGCGGGTCTATAAGCATGGTCCATTAGCATGAATAACCACGAGACTAATTCAAACACATTTCTTAATCATTGTTGACTCAGAACTGTGCACAACAACCTCAAATATATATATATATATATATATATATATATATATATATATATATATATATAT
>BJCO01367524.1:0-17220 GCA_018326465.1 Flaveria floridana | reverse complement strand
ATATATATATATATATATATATATATATATATTTGTATTAAAATTTAAATTCTTATATTTCATTTTAAAATTAATATATTATGATTGATATTTATTAAACTTAGGAGTGTGTATTACTCATGATAAACTTAGAAAAAAATACGCTTTGTACGATATTCTGTGTAAGTTATAGTAGAAAAAAAAAACTAGTTGTAGACGACTTATGGTTTAATTAGTATTCACGTGTTTTGGTATCAATATTGTACGGCCAAGAATAGTATTTTTAACTTTAATAAACTATACGACTTAAGTTCAATTTTAGGCATATATTGCTAGCTAGGCTAAAGTTTAAGTTTGGCACATAGTCATAGTAGTCCATTTTTAAGATTGAGGTAATATCGGTGTGAGATTACTGGATATTTACGAATACTATATCAGCCACTAAACTTTTGTCCTAATATCGAATCTGTGCTAGCTCTAACAATACCAAAAGATTAATATGTAGTATGACTACAGGATCACTCTGTTAGATGATTTATATGTTTGGATACTTGTAACAATTTGGATATTTTGTACTGAATATAAATGCTTGTTTGTTATCATATTTGGTTTTGACGAATTCAAGCGTCTGTGTGACATATATGTGCTTTTGAATAACTATATATTAAAAAAGAGATTTTTTTTTTATTTGAAAACATAAGAATTTGTCCTATTTTCTATTTAAATAATATAACTTTTTCATATTTATTATTTTTAAAAAAATTGCATGATAACATCAAGAACTGTTTTATCTTTACTTTGAGCTAATATTTATATATTACATATATGCTACGTATATGTAGTATATCAAACTACATATTTGGAGATATTATATTAATGTATGTTGTATCATAACACATATGCAGTATTAAAAAGTAAATTTTTTTTTGTACAATAATATTATACTTAAATTAAAGACAACAAAAATTATAATTTAATGTGCAATTTTAGTTAGAAATAATATTGTAGGAAAAAATTATGTACATGTACATTTAAATTTAAAAAAGGATGAAGTTTTCAAATTTAAATTAGTTTTAAAGTGAACCCACCCTACCCTATCCCTACAAACTTAACAAACAATTATACAAACCAAAATTTAAAAATCATATATATCATTATATTTAATAATTAAAATATAAAAACTCCATTTCAATTTATTTCATTAAAAATATAGTAAATTACGCTTTTAGTCACTGTGGTTTGATAATTATAACGATTTTCATCAAATAGTTTAAAAACGACCGGTTAACTACATTTCTTTATTGGCGTATTGTTCAATCCATATTTTCACATTAAAATAGAAGCAACGATGTATTAATTAAACGGATGAAGCATAAGCAATAAATTTAAGTAATTAATCAACAATTTAGGCATAGTACTCAACGATTTAAACTCTTGTATAACTATCGACTGAAGCATAATACTTGAAGATTTATATATAAATAACTAAAGAAGCAATGGAGGCAACAACAATTAAACTAATGAGCAATTGTAGAAGCAGCAAATCGCTAATTGAAAACACAACAGCAAAATTAGGTTATATGATGGTTAATAAAATAAAAAAAATGCAAATTGGTATATTTGTAAAGGGTAAAGTTGGCATTTACTTAGATGTTATTAATAAATGATATATAAGCAATTTAAAATTTAACATATATATCATATTTGATAAGATTTACAAGGAAGGGATATTATTGAAAAAGTGTAGCCATTTTGATATATACTGTAAGAAACAAACTTTATCAAATACGTACAGGTCTTTTGTTGCTAAAGTTCGTTGAAATCCTTTACTAGTTTATCGTTTGAGCGTACTGTTTTTATCAAAATTATGAAAGCACGTTTCGGATACCTTTGTTCCTCGAAAAAATATCGACGCATCTAAATTCCCAGTTAAACTTATTTTCTTACTAGGCCATCTGCAACATTAATAATCCGTTGAAGATTAAATGGATGTTTTTTTTCATGGGAGGCCCTGAGGTGGCCGGAGTGGGCGACTGTCCAGGGCCCAATCTCTTCAGAAGCCCGAAATTAAAAAAAAATTATATTAAATGTGTATGTATATATAATTTTTAAAAGTAACTATAGGCTATTATCAAACTAATTAACAAACCCAATAGCAATTTAAAATACTTGATCTATTGAAATTAGGGTCCGTTAACATTTTAATTAGTTTAGTCAATTCACTACCATTTATCCAATATAAACTTAATTAAAAAAATGCTAGGAAAGTCTTACGATTCTGTTAAATAAGTAAATTAGAGTATTTTATTACAATACTTTTGTTTATTGGTAAAACAATTATTGTCGTGTTATAGATTTTTTACATATAGGTTATTGACATTATATTATAGGTGCCTATTTTTTCTACTCACCCAGGGCCCAAAATTATTCAAGAACTCTCAGGATCGGCGCTGGTTTTTTATGAACGAGTTTTCAAAATCCGAAGTTTGTAATATTATACACCCAGTATTTTTTTATGGTAAAACCATCTGTTTAAACTCTACTTGTAAGTAGAGTGCTAAACGGGTCGTGTTCTCGGGTCCAACCCGACCCAAAACCGAAAATTCTACATGAATCCGAACACGACCTGAACCCCGAAAATTACGTCAGAAGTGTCAACCCGAACACGACATGGAAATTAACGGGTTGACATGAACACGACCCGATTGATCCGAATTTTTTATTTTTAATATTTTTTACACAAATTAATACTTTAAAATTATTATTTTACAACAAAAGATAGCAATTAATATAAAACACCTATATTTTATCGGTAAAATTTTATATCAATTTCTATTTTAAGTTCTAAATTTTGAAAGAAAACATATAAGAAATAAAATTTGTGACACAAAATATATAAAAATAAATAAACAAATAAAACATGGGTTAAACGGGTCAACCCGCGAACCCGTCCGGTAGAACCCAAACCCAACCTTTATACCTAAGCTGGTTCACGGGTTGAACCCGAACTCGACCATTATAACTAAGCTGGTTCACGGGTTTAACCCGAATCTGACTCGAGCCCATTTATAGTAAACCCGAATACGTAAATTTCGTGTTAGGTTTGTGTTGTGTTTCAGGTCGTGTCAAAAATTAACACCCCTACTTGTAAGATCCATCTAAGCTCTACTTTTGAACATTTGATCAATCCACGACAATTTGATAGAAATAAAAACCAAATATCACTATGCCAAAACGTCATCAATACACACTCGTATTTGATAGAATAATGTGGTTTTAGTTTGGTTTATGAACAAGCGAAAGTAAGGAAGTACATCTATTTATTTAATAGTAATGTTTTATAAGCGGACCAAACAAATCGATTGATTTAGTTAGACCTAGAACTGACTGAGTGATGTAGGCGGAAGCAAAAGATAACTTTAGAACTGTTGATTCATAAAGAATACTAGATACAATTATTGTAACTATTGTTGGTTCTGAAAAAATACCAACAATTAGAAAATTCACACAATTGTTATTGGGAGAAAAATGATTTTTTTCATAAACTTCAAAACTAATGATCTCTCAATGTTTACACAAATAAAAAGCAAGCCAAAATTTGAATGGCCTCAAAACTTAAACGGGGTAAAAACTTAGCGGCCATAAATAAAATCCAATAAAAACTAGAAATAATACAAAAAGTAAAAAAAAAACTCATAAAAAAGCCATTTTTGGGCGCAACGACGACCCAAACTAGACTGTCACGTACATAGCAACCGAACAAGCATTTTTATGAACAACATTCATATGAGCTAGACAGTAATAACGAGTTCGATTGGTTAAACAGGTGTATTAGATCATTAAGGGGAACGAAGTCAAGGCTAGAAAAAACTAGGACAAAATAGACAAGGTATAACTATGTTTTAAGTCTCTTAAATCCTTATATCAAAAACTGTTTAGTTACAAACAATATGTATTCGAGACTGAAATAATGTGATACTGAGGGGTAGATTTAGGACTGAATTTGTGTATTTGAAAGATTGATTGTTAGTCCTTGTTGGTGTCACGCAATTGGAATTGAATTTTATTTAGCGATGCAAGCGTTTAGGACTAGTATTTATGACTTAGAGGCTGTTTGGTAATTTCTGAATGATTAAGTGCTGAATCAATTAAGATGTCTGAACCATTAAGAGCGAGAATATCAGTTAACTATTCAAAGGTAAATGTTCGACCAATTCAGATAAGAGGTCTTAACCATTCAGCATTAGACCTTTTAACCATTCAGTATTAGTATAATGCTTAACAATTCAGAGGAAAATGTCTGAACCATTCAAACATTTGCTTTCGAAAACAAACAGTCCGAACTATTAAGTGTTGAACCTCAGACATCCGAACCATTAATAGCTTGATTCAGATATTAACAAACAGCCCATTACTCGAAACTGACCAAATCAATCATTAATGACCATTGGAGACTGACCAACTCATAGAGACCCTTTATGCAATTTTCTTTTATAATAGAGTAAATTACTATTTTGATCCCTGTGGTTTGGCTATTTTAACAATTTGAGTTCAAAAAAGAATTTTCTAACAAATCAAGCCTCATGGTTTGTATTCTATAACTCTTTCGGTCCAATACACAACAGAGTTAGATTTTCTAGTTAGTTTCTAATAAAATAACCAAAATGCACTTGGACTGAAATTGTTATTTTAAAATGTCCAGGGGCATCTTGGTCATTTTATTAGAAACTAACTAAAAATTTTAATTCTGGTAGTTTATTAGACTAAAATAGTAATAAAATAAAACCATAGAACTTGATTTATTAGAAAATTCATTTTTTAATTCAAATGGTTAACCAAAACTATAATTTACTACTCTTTGTAATAATTTAAAGTTTGGAAATAGAAGAAACAAAAACCCTTTTTCTTAGCATCACTCTGTCAACTTCAGTCCTTCTCTTCCAGATATCCCTTCTGATACTCTCCATCTGCATCTCTCTCCATCTTTTTCACACACACACACACACACACATCTCTATACAACCTCCATGTGCCATCATCATCTCTCTTTATAACCTCTTTTACTTGCACCACAACCTCACTCATGCACCCATTCAATCTTCATCTTCTTGTTGTTTCAGTTCATTCAATCATTTAAAGAACGACCACCATGGAGATTAATCAACAACAGGATCAAGATTCAGGGAACAAAAGCAGTAGTTATCTGTGCAGGCAAAGCAGTACTCGGTGGACACCCACAAGCGATCAAATCAGAATCCTTAAAGAACTTTACTACAACAACGGAATCCGATCACCAACCGCCGATCAGATTCAGAGAATCGCTGCTCGTCTCCGACACTACGGCAAAATCGAAGGCAAAAATGTCTTTTATTGGTTTCAGAACCATAAAGCTCGTGAACGACAGAAGAAACGCTTCACACCTGCACCACCACCACCACCTGCAACCACCGCCCCCACGACCGTCATCCTCCCGTCACACTTCTCCGAACACCACCACCTGCCGTCGTACTTCTATAACCACCAACAACTCAAGCTCAACGCCACTCATCACATCGCAGTACCACCGGGTGGGTACTTGCTTTCGTTTTCTTAATAGTATTATTATTTGTCATGTGTTGGTATATATGTTTCAATTTCATCTTTCTGCAGAGGGTGGTTCGTCTTCTTCTTCTTCCCAAGCATTCATACCTGTTGCCTGTGGCTATGGTTCGATCTCCATGGAAAGTAGTTTCAGGGTATACATATACATACATGCATACATACATATATATACACACACACATCTATATTCACATCGATCATTGTGGGAGTGTTGGCGATTATTATCTGTTTCTTATGTTTTGATGGAAGACAAATGGTAAATTCGATTTTGCTTGTTGAATTTTGATAAAAATAACCGTTACATTTTGCTTCAAGTAAAACCATCAATTTCATTTCAAAGGTTTTATCATCTTTAATTCAAAAGCTTCATACTTTTCCCTAAAATCGAAACAAATGGTAAAATCGTTGGAGTTAAACTGATATTTGTAACTTCTTCTTAGATTAAAATTGTTGTATTTGTTAAAACCTAATGGAACAAAATAGAATTTAACTCAAATAATAAAGTGAAGGGTTAATTTAGCGTTTTTATTTCAAAGTTTTTGCAATTTTCTTCAGGAATGTTCAATATCGCCGGCAGAGAACACGGTTGCCGGAGGAGACCTCCATAATTTCGGATCACGGGTGGGAGTCGATTCGTATTCTTTCGACAAGCTGAAGCCGGAGGATGAAACGCCGGAGGAAGATGACGACGGAGGAGGAGAGCTGTCAACACACATTGAGACACTTCCACTATTTCCGATCCCCGGCGGTTCTACCACCGCTGCCGGCGGCAACCGCCACGATATGTTCAAGATGCAGGAGTCGGTGTCACCGGAGCACAGCAATGGAGGTTATTATAGTGGTGGAAACTGGTTTTCTCACTCCGACGGACAGACTTCACTGGAATTGAGCTTAAACTCATCTTTTGGATATTATGACTAGTTTTTATTGTTATAATATTATTATTATAATTAATTAATGTTCGTAAGTGATTAGTTTACTAATTAACCATGTACTTGTTCTCTAATTATGGATGTGATTATTATTTGCTTTTCCTCTAAATATAGATACCAACCTTTTTTCTATATCATTGATGTCATGTAATAAATATTTGCAATTCTTTATTTCTTAACTTTTTTTTATAAAAATGAATTACTAAATAATTGGTCGAAACAAGCGTGTGTCAAAGCATAAAATATCGCATGTGTTTTGTTTAAAAGCATAACATATATATTTTTTTGGTAAAGAAGTGTTTAGAGCAAAAACTGTGTCGTCTAACTGGATATATTATATGAATGGAAGCTAAATTTCTCAACGGACTCATCATAATATAACGTATTTTGTAGAATTTATGCAGAAACTTTTCATGAGTAGAGTTCTTATGTCAAATATGTAAATCAATAAACAAATTGTGATCAAGATTTGTTTAGAAACCTGTATATGAATATGGGGTTGACTGAATTCACCTTATTATTCAATTTAGTTGATTTGGTTTTTAAAAAACAATCGTATTCATCAGTATTACTCATAATCATATACGCCTGTATATATTGACCTTTAGTCATCATACACACCTATGTTTGAGTACATAAACAAACAAACAAACAAACATACCCAGTGTATCCCGCTGGAGAGCGGGGTCTGGGAGGAGTATATGGTGGCATGTCTTTCCTCTATCTATGTTTGAGTACATATACCCATATAAATGCATGTTAGTATTAACTACCCGTATTATTGTTTTATAAAAATAGAATAACTGACAAGACAATATGTACATTGAGTAATATAAAAAACACTTCGAGTAGTATAAGAATGAGAAGACACATTTGGCACAACCATCGTTGTTAACTATTAGAACTAAATATCACAAAGGTTGATGAGAAGACATCATGGTTGGTTTGTGCAAAACATACTGCATCACGTGAGGAAATCCTCAAATGATGCTCCTCCGTAGCGCATGAGGTGGCTTCAAGCTTACAGATTCTTTTTGATACTTCATGACGTCCTAAGGCTTATTTCATAAACTTAGATATTCACAAAATCACATGTACATTATACTTCTAGCTAGTTTGTCCCAAACTAACTTCAATTCCCACGTACGTACAAAAGTATTTATCAAGTTTCAAAATTTACCCTTAATTTTTTTAAACTACATATTTTAAGACCATTATACATAATCCGCCACTTGGTCTTTAGAATCTTGCCGTGTATACCTTTACAATAACTTAACAAAATTAGGGTGTCGTATCATTTAGGCAATCATCACTGGTGTAAGACGACAAATAGATAACACTCGTAATTCGTTTAATGGGTATATATCACAACAGGACAACACTTGTGTGACTATTGTGCTTCCGGTTTAATGAAATATCAAGGTTAAGTAATTGTTACATTTACTAGAACCATATGACTTGTAGGAAAAATGTATGTTTTTTAGTATGCAACTAGTTTTATACTTTTGTTATATATCTCAACAATGCATACCCATGACCGCTTCATGTTGGAATGTTTGTAATATATATTAAATTTGATTGTAAAATTATGTTTTATTTCCTTTCAGTTTCATTAATAATATTGCTCTTTTTTATTAAAACTATTCAAATTGATTGTAAAAGTTAGTTTAGGACATGCATAGTTATTTTAAGAATGTAATAATAATTAAGACAGTGGTAATTCGTTGTAATAGTTTTAGATTTTTTTTAATTGTTTTATCACTTAAAGTCATTAAAAAATTAAATTCCGTTAATACATCCTGTTAATACATCCTAGGTATGGTTAATTTCAAATCCATTGGGCAAATCTCATTTCTGAAATAAATTTCTTCATATTCTAATTACTTAGAGTACGCTATATTGGAAGATAATTATAAAATTTAGCTAAATTATATGAAGCAAGCATAGTGCTACAAATTAAACTTTTTAAAAGGTTGAACTTTCGTTAAATTGTAGAACGGGTCCCACAGTGGTGTACAGGTTAGAAAACATGTGATGAATAATGATTTCGAATTGTCTTGAAAAACGTCGCGACGGCTGCAATGAATGGTGACATATTTTTTTCCTGGGCGCAATAAATGATGATATATGTTAAAAAAGAATAAGAATGTTTACCACCTTATTCGGCCGCTAATTTTACCAGTACAAACCTGTTAGAATACAATGTTATTATAATAATAATAATGTAATAACAATAATATAATAATAAGTTGATGTGAAAATTTCACTCTAAAGTTGTCTATGATTACCAACTCAATATGGAAATAAAGATCGATTATTATTTTTATTTGTAACATACGGTCTCTCTCACAGCAATGATATTATTGGTTGAGTTAACGGTTTTTTTAGTTACGCGTTTTCTCCGGAGAAGTTTGAAGATACGGTTTCAAATAAGAAAACAGATAAATAGGTATGATTAAAATAACAAATATCTTTCTAAATATAATCATACATATAGTGTTTAAAAAATTAAACACTATACATAATAATAAATAAATAACTTGAGTGTTACAAGTCTTTTTAGCGTCCCCTTGGAATTTGGCAATGTGTCGTCACCGTAATAAAAGTAATATTTTTAAACAAAAACAATTATGTGAAACTTTTCGAACAAAATTTTAATTTTCATTGTTAAGAATATAAATGAAAAATAAGTTATGCGAATCTTTACATCTTAAGTTATAAAACTTTTTGTAGAGGTCAAACCAAAGGACTCGGAAAATCAAAATCCATGATATGCAAAAACATTTGGTGATGCGAGAACGTCAGGGTGTAAGAACATGGTGGGATGGGGCGAAGACTTTATTGTTTATTATATATAGTTGTTTTGAAGCTTTGCATTATAACACATGTCATTTTTCATCTTCTAAAGCTTTAACAACTTAAAGTAATTAGATAAAAACTTATATTTACATCGTTGTTTATTCAATTTGACTTGTGTATGATTGTGTTACCATGATTTACGTCATTTATTTGGCGTTTGATGTATATCAATCGATTATTGGTCGGTTATTGTGAACAATTATGGATTTAACAGTTGGTATTAGAGCTATGATGCTCTTGATCATTTTGGTGACACTTTGAAGCTTGATTTTAAAGATTTTCACACATTTTTAAGCTTGATTGAATAACAATTATGGAAGTTAATTGAAGTTTGGTGATTTTGGAGCTGCTTGTAGTCTCGAAAAGGTTAAGCTTAAAGCTTGGCGATCTTGAAGTTGAAAACTAAACATTTTGAATAAATTTAGAGACAATTAAATTGTTTAATTAAACATAATTAACATCACTTAACTTTTAAACTTGTTTTTGGACAATTTGGTTGGTTAGAAAAGTTGATTTTTAACCGAATTGAAAAAAATCAATGAGTGAAAACTATAAAAATGATGAAAATATGCGATAACATTATGTTTTCGTGCGAGAACTAGGAGTTTCCCAAATAAAAAAAAGAGTTATTGGAGATAATTTCACCGAGGTTGTTACACACTAAGTTTTCGTGCTAGAACCTGCTGCGAAAACTTTTAAGCTTACGAAACCTTTTAAATTTTTAAATTTTTTTTCAAAGTTAGTTCATTTTTAGAAATGGCATCTAACAATAACATAAAGAATACTAATTCCTCATTAAATCTTGATAATAAGATTGGTACAAGCACAAAACTCTCAAGATTGCTCAATGAAGATGATTAGGTTGATTGGGCATATCATTGTAAAAATCACGTCATTTACATTGAACCATGAATGTGAAGGTCAATTAAGTTTGCACTATAAGTACTTATGTACAAGAATAACAAGAAGCAAATGATAAAGAAACCAAAACATTTGTAGGATGAAAGGGATATGAAGAAATTTGAGCTTGATGAGAAAGTGTTTGCTGCTATCACTATAGAATTATCTACTTAAATCTCTCATAATTACAAAGCTTTTAGAGGAATAAATGTCTTAGGGAAGGCATTGGAAGCTGAATCATAGGACATAAGGATATGAAGGAAAGTAAGAATAACATGCTCAATCAAGAATTTAACATGTTTAATCATGTTATCGGTGAAACTCTTGAAGCTTAAATTGCTCGATTTGTGAAGCTTGTAAAAAAGATGAAGAGTGCTAGGATTGTGTTGGAAAACATTTCAATTAACAAAATGCTATTGAACTCATTGCATTACAATTTAAATAATAATTATACATCCATTAAGAGTACAAAAGTGTAGTTTACTCTTTCTTTAAGTGATTTGATCTCTACAGTCGAATCTTATGATATGGATGAAAAAGTACGAGCAGCCAATCATATGAATTCTATGGGTCCTAAAGAAACAACCTTGTATGCAAAGATGGCAAGCAACCCCAATTACTATATGAGTTATACTCAGATGTGTCAGCAACAACAGTCTAGTTTTCCAATCATTCCTGAAGTGAAAGAACCCCAAGTATCTTAGTATTCAGATCCAGTTCAAGCTCAGTATAAATCTCCTATGCAAGCTAGTATTTTTCAGCTCAATCACAATAGAGCATTCATCAATCCTATGTTACCAACAAAGCTCAGCTCTTACTAAGCAAAATGTTCAAATTGCTGAAGAACACTCAGTATTATTCCTACATTTATATCAAGCTATGAAGCCTTTATAGAAGGAAGGTTTAGTGCTCCTAACATTTTGGTAGATGTCCCATGGCAGTTTAAGCAAGATGATGTAAAAGAAAATGACATCAAATCCACATGACTACGTTAGTTTACCAAGCTAAAAGTTATGCGAGTAGAACTGGAAGGAGGATGCTTGTTCTCAACGATAACAATAAGATAGATTTTGATAAGTCTTTACTTCGATGCTGTAACTCTAACAAATCTAGGCACTATGCTCGGGAATGCATAGAGCTGAAGACTAATCAAGCTAATGGAAGCAAGAAAATGGTGACTGCTAAGGTGGAGTTATCAAATGATAAATCAGTGTTTTCAAACAATAACTAAGGACTAGTTTCTCAAACAACTACTTCTAATGGTTGGTTAGATCAGATGCAATTACATGAATTGAAGATAGTACTACATTATTTGCTAAAATTAAGAAGGAAAAAGAGATTAAGCAGAATGATAATCCGTTTGCTGAACTCGTTTTCAAGTATTGTTAAACTGTGTATTTGAAGCTCTTACAGAAAATGAAGTTGACTAATTGTCAAAAATTGAAGTTGAAGTGGAAGAAAGTTTGATTGTTTTTGTCGAAGAAAAAATGAGGTTATTCAGGATGAAAATGAATAAGTTGTGAATGATAAAGTTAAAGATGTTGAGTGTGCGATAAAAGAAAGTTATGAAAAGGTTCAAACTGATGCTACAAATATTCCAGATGCTATTGAGACTTCTCTAGCATAAAAGTCTAAAGCTTAAAAGGTTACAGTTGCTGTGAGATTAGTCCAACACAAGCAAAAGAAGTATTAAAGGTGGAAAAG
Source organism: Flaveria floridana (assembly GCA_018326465.1). Classification (NCBI taxonomy): domain Eukaryota; kingdom Viridiplantae; phylum Streptophyta; class Magnoliopsida; order Asterales; family Asteraceae; genus Flaveria; species Flaveria floridana. Next base: position 5,245 of record BJCO01367524.1, on the reverse strand, counting down.
AGTGTGTTAAAGGTTTTCATGGTGAATGTTGTTCCTAATACCCCTGAATCATCTACTACATAGGCTGAGGTATATTATAATTTATGTTCTTCTAACTATAGTGAGAAAATTAAAAGATAGAAAGTTAATAATAAAAACCTAATTCTAGAAGTCCATAACTTCAATACTTTATCAGAAATATAAATCAATTTAATGGATTAAAGAAAAAAGATTAATGGACTGAATAAAATAGTTTATCAATTAAAATTAAACTTACATGAAAAAGAATGCGCTAAAATCGATTTAACAAAATGGCATGATGAGCTCTAGAAATAAACCAACTTAACAGTGAATTAGCCTCAGCTAAAGTTAGCGTTGAAAATTTTGAACTTTCATCAACAATGACTATAAGGATTATTAAATCTCAAATGAATCAAAAGATTAATGGTACTAAAAATGGTGTTTGTGTTGCTAATATTGCTCCATTAATTAATCATGATACATATGTGTGCGTTCATCTGATATTAAATCTAATGAAAACATAATGTATGGTCTAGGATTTCAACCAAAAAATGACTTTAAATCTTCAATCAATATGGATTTGATTGCTAATCTTGAAATCAAAAGTGAAACTAACTCTAATGATATTAATCTTTGTGTAGAACCTTGAAGATAGCTGGGTTGTATGAAGAGTGAGATAGTGATGATGAGAATGTTTTTTATGATAATAAAAATAAGAAATGTAATAAAAGGGAATCTATATGTGACACATCTTATGCTTAGAATGAAAAGGTTATTATTTCTGATATCAAAATTTCATGTTCAAGACCTTTATCAATGTCAGACAAATGAAGGCAAAAGTTCTACATAGTGATAATAAAATCAAAGCTACATAGTTAAATCAAAAGGAATCTAATTTGAAATGGGCTTTCAAGAACGTATTTGTTATTAAGGGAAATATTGATATGGAAATGAATGTCTTTGAAGATCTAAATACTCGATTCTTTAAATATAATCTTTCTTATGATGTTAATTCTGTGAAACAAGTTGTGTCTAAAACTGATATCACAAAGGCTGGTCAAATTCTAGAAACTCTCTCAAAAGAATTCAAAGTTAAAGATCAAGCCATACTAAAATATCAAATTTCAAAGAAAAAAAGTCAAGTCTTACTGGATAGAGTTCAAGTCAAAAAAATAACATTTAGAACGAAGGTGCCTAAACTGTTAAAAAATCTAGTGGTCAAAGATATACTAAAGGTGAATTCTATGACACATACGATGGTTGTCATAAGTAGTTTGTGAACAACATTAGAATGAGTCAAAAAACAAGAGGTTTATTCAAAATGACAATCATTATCTAACTGTATTTCATATTCACCTAGAATGATATAATCACAAGATATATGATCAGGATCATCATTGATTTTCACCAAATAGATGTTGTTTTATATGCGGAAAACCAAATCATATTTCTTGATGTTGTATTCATCGACACAAATCACCAAGTCAACAACAATTTCATAATTATGATCTAAACAAAAGAAAACAATTCTTTTCACAACCAAATGTTAATCATTTGAACAATATAAATTTAATCTAAATACATTTCAAACAAAGGCATTTGCTAGACTATATATTTTTCAATAAGAAATAAAATCCGGTGTCAAAAAAACATTAAAAAGAAAAATACAACAATCAGAAAATCACAAGTTGTTGAAAAAATAAAGACAGTTAAAAAGATAGAATCTAAATCTAAATTGGCAAATTTAGTAAAACCAAAGAAGGAAGTGAAACATTTCATAAAATCCCACCGGATATGGAAAGCTAAATTTTCATGTACACCTCTTGTAATAAAAGAAGACAAAATCTTTTTGATGATAAATATGACATGATTCTAATATTTATAACACATATGGATGAGAATAATTTACCTAAGTTTACCTTGGATTAGGTGTTCAAAACTAATATATTGATTTATATGTGTAGGGACAACCAAGGGAGACTATCGAAAGCTTATGGCACATTAATAGAGGTTGTTATAGACACATGATGGGGAAAATTTCACTACTACATAATGTACAATCTTACAATGATGGATATGTCATTTTTGCTAGGGATAAAGGGGGGAAGATTACAATAAAAGGAATAATGAAGAATGAAGCTTTGAGTGTTGAAGATGTGAGTAATGTGGAAGAACTAAACGACAATTTGCTGAGTGTTTCACAGATTTGTGATAAAAACTACTCGACTTATTTCACAGATAAAGAATTTTTTATTGTTAAGTCGAGATTTGTAATTCCTGATGAATGGATTTTGTTGAGAGCTTTATGAGATTATTATGCATATGTTTTATATTTGAATAGTTTGTCTACTTTGGTCACATCATTCTATTTGGTGTTCAAAGCTTCGGAGAGTAATTCAATGTTATGACATTGTCGTCTAGGACACATCAATCTCAAAACTATGAACATACATGTTTAAGGGAATTGTGTTGTGGGCTTACCATAGATGTGAATCACAAACTTTCTCACAAAGTCATTGTAGTGTACTTTGTTTTACAACTCTTACACATGAATCTTTTTCGTCTTGTAAATGTTTTAAATTTGGGTTGTCATTCTTATTATTTAGTTATTACTGATGAATTTTTTAGATTCAAATGGGTTTTCTTTTTAACAACCAAGGATGAAACTCCTTAGTTGCTTATAAAGTTTACAACTCTTGTGAAAAATCAAAGTGATATAAAGATAAAGTGCATTCGGTGTGATAATGGCATGAGATTTTACAGCAAAGTATTGAATGAATTATGTGATTCTAAAAGGATAGCTAGATAGTACAGTGTGGCTGGTGCTCCTCAACAAAATAGGACTGTAGAATGATGAAACGGAACATTGATTAAAGCTGCTTGATAATGCATTTATTCTTTAAGGTAGAAGAGGTTAATACTGCATGTTATGTTCGATATCATGTCATAATCAATAAAAAGCAACCAACGGCTCCCTATGAATTTTTTAGGCATAAACCTAAAGTCAAATATTTTAAATCCTTTGATTGTTGTTGCATATTGTCACATATAACTGTATCTAAATCTATATTTGATGAAAAGACAGATGATTGTTATGTTATTGGTTATTCAGTTAACAAAGTGACATATCGAGTTTAAAATAAAAGAAAAAAACAAATCATTAAGTTATTTAATATTGTTACCATTAATCTAACAAAACAGATGTAGGGTCAGCTCTTGTTTAGGTATATGACTATAAATCTTTGTTCAGTAACTTTAATTGTTCTTCTAGTGTCAATGCATGTACTAGTTCACTGACTATTGATTTGGATAACATTAAAAAGATTTATTCAAGTACTTCTATTCATGTTGAGATGTTATACCTAAATTAGAACATGTTATAATTCGAGAAACAATTCAATCCCATGAGTTTGATCAAGTTCGTCCAACTCTGGATGATATGCCTCAAACATCTGAAACATCTGACTCATCTGCACAAGACTTTCCTATTGAGCATATTCAAGTTCTCTTTGAAGAATTTTAATCTGAAACAACATAACCTGAATCACATGTTACAGCTGATCATTTAGAGGAATCAATTATGTATAAACTCAAAGATAGTGATGGTGATGCAGAAAATATTGGTCGTATATCAAACTTCAAAGAGAGCATTTTGGAAGTACAAATTCCTTTATTTAGAATTTAGAGAAATCATCCTACCAATGCAATCATAGGTCTATTGTATGATGGTATACGTACTAGAATTCAATCATGGGTAATTAATACATGTTTATATGCTTACTTTATATCTTAGAGTGTCCTAAAGAATGTGTAAATGGCATTATTAGTAAATAGTTAGATTGAAGTAATCCAAGATTAATTGATGTAGTTTAAGAAGCTGAATGTATGGCATCTTGTTGATCTACTGAAAGATAAACTTCAATCGAAACAAACGTTATCTTTCACAACAAGAAGTTGAAATGTGATTGTTCGAAATAAAACACGACTGAATGTTCAAGGATTTTATCAAGTTGAAGGACTGGATTATGAATAAGTCTATGCACCAATGGCTAGACTTAAGGATATTCGTATTTTCCTTAAGTATGCTTTATACATGTACCTTTAAGGTCTATTAAATGGATGCAATGACTGCTTTTATGTATGGCATCGTCAAGGAATAATATTATGTATGCCAATCACCGGGTATTAAAGGTCAAGATCATCCTAAGTATGTTTACAAGCTATACAAGGCCTAGTATGGTTTACATCATGTACCTTATGCTTGGTGTGCCACTCTCATAGAGCATTTGCTTGAAAATGGGTATACATGATGAGCCATTGATCAAAATTAATACATGAGAGAAATGGGTGATGACCTTATTCTTGTTTAGATCTATGTCGATGACATTATCTTTATGTCTACCAATGATGACTTATGCAAAGAGTTTGAAGCTATGATGAAAAAAATTGAAATGAGTTCTCTTGCAGAATATCGATCGTGTTAGGCATTCAAGTGAAACAAAGTGAAGATGGTATCCTGATACATCAAGAAAAGTATGCTCAAAGCATATTTGAAAATTACAAGTGTTAGGACTCCAAGATTGCTTTGAATCCTATGTATTTACATCCTACTTTGACTCAAGATCTAATGGTTGTATTGTCCTCATTCTAGATCGGATTCATTCGTTGACCCTGATTTTCTAATTATCAGGACGAAAATTCTTTCAACAATGGGATGTTATGACATCCCATATTTCAAGTTACCGTCATTAACCCCACGTTTGCTATCCTCGTCATCTTAAACGTTTTCACATGACATATCCGATTAATTAACTTTGGAATGAAATAAAGATCAATTATATAACCTTGGTGTCCACATTAAAGAAATCGAAACTTAAGGGACTATTTTAGAAATTTACAAAATTGACTTTGTTAATTATAACTAGCCAAAGACATCCCCCCAATAACCTATTCTCCTTCTCCTCTCGGCAACCCTTCCACGTAAACTCTACCCCACCCGCAACCTCTCTTCACGAGGATCACTACCACCCGGTAGCTCTCTTTGCGACTTAGGACCTCCAGCAACTCCCCTTCCTTACAATCATGAGCACTTGGCAATTGACATCACCCCGCATAGCAGCCCCGTCTGGTACGATTTCTTCTCTATTTTTTATTTTTCATTTGATCCCTCTCCTATATATATATGCATATATATATATACATATATATATATACATACACACACACACACACACACACACACACA
>BJCO01367523.1:0-10318 GCA_018326465.1 Flaveria floridana | reverse complement strand
ACAATTCAGCCACCGACTTGGCAGTGTAAGGATGTTTTAACAAAATAAAGTGGGCATATTTTGACAATCGATCCACAACCACCATGATAACATTAAACCCTTTAGACGAGGGTAATCCGACTATAAAATCCATCGAAACATTCTCCCAAATTGCCTCCGGTATCTCCAAAGGCTGCAGTAACCCATTCGGAGCAGTAGTACTTGCTTTGCAACGTTGGCACACGTCACATTCCCGGACGAATTTTTTCACTACTGAAGTCATACCCGGCCAATAAAGAGTCGCAGCCAAACGACGATAGGTACGATAGAATCCCGAATGCCCACCCGAAGCAGTCGTATGAAATTCATTTAATAAAACGGGAATGAAGCGAGAGTGCCGAGATATGACCAATCGATTTTTGTAAAGTAAAATGCCCTGTTTGATCGCATACCCCGGATATTTAGCCGGATGGGACTGACTATTCTGAATAAGTTGCTGAATTTCAGCATCAGCCTTGGCTTCCTCTATCAATTGAGCACCTTGAAGCCATACCGGAGATGACAGTAACTGAAAACATTCGCCGGAATCCGCGCGTCGAGATAACGCATCAGCCACACGATTTTCCCGGCCAGGCTTATACTGAATATCAAAATTATATCCCAATAACTTGGCCACCCAATTTTGTTGATCCGGAGTTGTCACCCGCTGCTGGAGTTGATATTTCAAACTCTTTTAATCTGTGAAAATGATGAATTGAGTTCCTAACAGATAGGTCCGCCAATGTTGCACCGCTAAGACTAAAGCCATCATCTCCCGTTCATACGCAGATTTGGCCAAGTTACGATCACTTAAGGCCTTGCTGAAATAAGCAATTGGCCTGTGATTCTGCATAAGGACAGCCCCAATTCCCTTGCCCGAAGCATCACACTCCACCATAAACGGCTGTTGGAAGTCAGGAAGACTTAACACAGGAGCCGTCACCATAGCTTGTTTAAGAAGCTCAAATGCACGTTGTGCTTCCGGATTCCAAAGAAACGCATCTTTTTTGGTCAGATCAGTAAGAGGACGAGCTATACTCCCATAATTCTTCACAAATTTCCGATAATACCCCGTAAGTTCCAAAAACCCTCGGAGACCCTTTAGGTGTTTTGGAACAGGCCAGTTTAAAACAGCTTCTATTTTCTTGGGATCCATGGACACCCCCTGTCCATCAATAATGTGTCCCAAGTAATCAATGGACGACTGGCCAAACGAACACTTCGACTTGTTAACCTTGAATTGATGTTGGGTAAGAATAGAAAACACCTCCTGGAGGTCCTCTAAGTGTGCTTCCCAAGTGGCACTATATATCAAGATGTCATCAAAAAAATTACAACCTTCTTGCGTAACAACGGTCGGAAAATGTCATTCATAACGGCTTGAAACGTTGACGGAGCGTTAGTCAAGCCAAATTGCATGACCAGATATTCATAATGGCCGTCGTGTGTGCGGAACGCTGTTTTGTCGATGTTGTCTTCCCGCATGCGAATCTGATTATAACCGGACTTCAAGTCCAGTTTAGAGAAGAACTGTGAGCCATGTAACTCATCTAACAACTCATCCACCACGGGAATGGGGAATTTATCCGCAACAGTGGCTTTGTTCAAAGCACGATAATCCACACACATACGCCACGAGTTATCTTTTTTGCGGACCAGGATGACCGGACTGGAATACGCCCTTTTGCTAGGTCGAATCATTCCCAATTCCAACAGTTCCTTAACTTGTCGTTCAATCTCCGTTTTTTGAATATGAGGGTATCGGTAAGGGCGAACACAAATAGGATCAGAAGTTGTTAAAAGGATGCCATGATCATGAGATCATGGGGGTGGTAAACCGGTAGGACTTTGAAAAAGAGACACAAATCGATCAGTGAGAAGGAGTAAGGCTGGGTGCGGGGTAGTGGGCAAAACAGTGGAATGAGGGCTTAGTGTGAGAGAAGATGGACGATTGGCCCCGATTACAACCTTGCAATTGAACGGATTGCCCTTGATGCACGAATTTCATCCAAGAATGATGCCAATCATGTACTACCTCCCCCAAAGATTGTAACCATTCCATGCCCAAAATCATATCCAAACTCCCTGTATCGAACACCAATGCAGTTAAACGAAAAATGCAAGAACCAATATGTATAGGAAGATCGTAACAACGCTCTGTGATGAACACCGAATGACCATCTCCCAATTTGATACGAATACCGGGAAAAACGGATATCGGAATGCCCAATGCATTGACCAGGTGTCGGGAAATGAAATTATGTGTAGCCCCACTATCGACCAAGAAGGTGACCGGGACTTTGCAATTTACCCTCGAACCGAAGAGTATGACCACCCCCTAATTCCGAGAAGACACCCTCCAATTCCAAGGTTAAACACGTACCACTAGGAGAATCCGGGGTCTTCAAATCCTCAGAAGACACATCATGTTCTAACAATAGATGTTCCCCCGTCAATTCCTCGGTTTCATCATCACCCAATAACAAAATCCGAAGTTTTCCCTCGGGACATTTGTGAGTCGGACCATACTGTTGACCACAACGAAAGCATAGTCCCTTCTTTCGTCTCTCCTCCCATTCAGTCCGCGATAATGACCTCAATCCCCTATCACGGGGGCTAGAATGCCCTAATTCTGATGGAGATGAGGACGAGAACGGTGGTTTAAGCGAAGAGGGGAAGCGGTTTGTGTCCAGGCGGTTGGTATTAGCCCAATCCATTGATTTGAGTGGTAAGGCGGGCTTGGGCTTAGACCAGCCCAGTAACGCAGCCCGATCGGGAATGTCCACTGATAACGGGCCAGATCGAAGATACCGGAAACGAGAGGAGGAAACATTACCGGAATGGGGTCGGAGCACCTCTTCCACATCCTTGGAGAGATACATCGCATCCAACCGAGACATAGGGCGGTGCAATCGCACCCACTTCTTCACATCATCTTTCAATCCCGCAATAAAATACCCCAAGGCCTGCGACTCAGGCAAACTCGGAACAAGGGAGAGCAGATACTCGAAATCATCTATATAATCATGAATGGAATCCCCTTGTTTGATAGTAGCGAGTTGTTCATAAGGATTATGAATTTCTAAACCACTGAATCGTTGAAGTAATTCCGATTGAAAATCCGACCATGTGAGAGACTCACGTACCTGAGTGAGTATGGTGAACCAGTGTTGGGCGACGCCCACCATGCTCAGTTGAGTCAAACGAAGACGAAGATCATCGGGAGTATTGTTGATGTCAAAATACAACTTCGCCTTAAGAATCCATCCCTGCGGATCGAAGCCGTTGAATTCGGGAAGCTTTATCTTCTTCACCGCCCACGGAACACCCGAAGAATGCTCTGGAGATTCTGGTTTCCGCTCCGAACCAGAGAAGGCTGTTCCGGACCCCGATTTAAACCCAGAATCGAAGGGAGTTTCCTCACGTTGTTTCTCCTGTTGCTTCATCCAACCGAGGAGAACTTGCCGGAATTCCAACGCTTCAGATCGTTCCTCTTCCCAGGATTTCATCATAACTTTGATTTCAGAGACATCACTTTGTAATTGTTCGATCAACACATCTTGAGCATCAATACGGGCGGTAGTACGTGTTTCCATGGAGAGACAGAAAGGAATGACGGCAGGTCAAGGGCAGGTCGGACCAATGATGGGTATCACTCTCAATTAACACAAACGAATGCAAGAAAATGATAGGAATGAATCAAACAGAGTAAAATTAGGAAGGGGGTATTATTGAATTGCTAAGAAGCTTCAAAGAAGGTTACAATTCCAGGGCTATACCCTCTCTCCTCACAATCACATGCAGGAGCCTTTAATTCATAACTAACTCACACACACCTCAATTGAAAATATTCCCCTCCTAATATAGCCTCTATCTCACAACAATCTGTTAGCCACTTTCAGGAATTACTCTTTTAGTCCTTCGAGAGTAAACATGAAACACCTCTGACCCACGATTTGTATCACTATGGTTCAACCATACGAGTTATTTGCTTGCTTTTGCAATTTCCATATAAATTCACTTCAGTGGTTGAAAGGCAACACCTTTTTGTAGCTTTTAACATCCAACTTACAGTTGTACCCCCAACCATGAAACATAATCAATAGTGCTTCTTAAAACTAATGAGAACGAACCTTTAAGTCTGCATCAGCAAAGCCTTCTAAACTTTTCCGTATGCAAAAAGTGCTACTTTTAAGATTCATTTCAAGTAAAGTAACAATGATTTAACTGCTTCCAGCTTCCTAATGCTATCTACCAGGATTTAACATGAATCCCTAACAACACCGACTACATAAACATTATGTAGCCTTGTGCAAACCATAGCAAACATCAAAATGCCTTATGATATATAAGGGCCTTTAGCCATCTCTTTTATGTCTTAATCCATCTGTGATTGCTTCTTAGCAAGTTTCAGGCATTGATTCCAAGTATGTTTCAGCACCGTCAAAATAACTTAGTATAACTGGATTTACTTAAGACCATAGTGAGATTACAATATACATCTGTACAAGTTATTACTTGCGGAGTACACACTTGTTCGAAAATCCAAACTATTGTAAATTCTGAAACTACATACTATAGGCTCCAGCCGTGTACAAGGTTCCCATAAATTGAGCACAAGTAATACCAAACTTCCCTTTATCACTATGATCTCCATAGTCAACATAGAGACCATAATCCAGTTATCACATTGAAATTAATAGTTGGTGCCACTAAAAGTTTTGAGGACATCCCCAATGCCCACTTTGTTAAGTCTCTTATCATCCGCTTCATCGATTTTTCAGTCTTGAATTCTATATCACTTCCTTACATGGAGTAGCACAGAATGATGCACGTCCATAATCTACGATTCATTTAGACATTCAACACTGCTGCAACATTCGCTTCTTTCTAACTTATCATGTATTCAAGGTATTGTGAATTGATTTCTTAAGTGCCTTAACATTGCACATCCTTCCTCTTTGATGACCTTTTCTTCAGACTTAAATCTACCTCTACCATGACTATGCTTTTGTCAATTATTCCATCTCTGCATTCTGCACTCAACAAGGAATTTGAATATTCATCCAAGTTCTTCCCACAAACATCTTAAATGAGAATAAGATCGCAAATCCTTTCAATGGTAAGCTTAGTTGCTCCTGATGAACAACTAACTGCTGTAACCAACTCCCCTGACAGCAAGGAGCCAAGGATCATAACTTGAGTCCTCAAATAGAATTGCATTAAACATATTCATATAATTTGTGATTAATGCACCTTCTTTCATCTTTGAATTGACTAATGGTCAAATCAGAGATTTTTATTTGAAGAGGATGGTTTGTCATAGATATTGAATAACACCTTAATCAAATCGTACTTGGTCATTTCACTGAAAATGTTGTAAGCAGCTTTCTTTTCCATTAAGTGTTTGCTATGTCGATTCAACATATACTAATCCTCATGCTTCTTCATCCTCTTTGGGTCGCTAATAGTGATTGTAGTTTCTTCTAGTACAAATAATCTTTAATCCGCCTCTTCCAGAAACCAAAATCGTGGTTGATATTCACTTTACCATTCTCCTTGCTCTTAATTAAGTTCAAGAACCCAAAGGATTTGAAACCAGTTTGTTGGGGAAACATCCATGACCGGTTGTTGTTTTCATGTCAACCCCCAACACTCTTGACTAATCTCACAACTGGCCACTATACCATGAGTTGCTAAAGCTGAGACTCTATAACTCAACAAGGAGATATATAATCCATGTTAATAATCATGTTTCATTAGTATATAATGTCATTAAACCATCAATGCTTGAATTTGCATTCCAAATAATTTGATGACAATCGAGATGATCTAGCTAAAAGCAACGATATAAGAGGCTTGGTATTAAAAGGCGTGAGTGAGTTGCTCTAACGGTCAAGGCAAAGACGCTAGCTTCACGTACGTATTGCACCCACCTTGTTAATTTTAAAATAACTAAAAATAAGATAACAAAGTATACACAATCTAATAATATAAAAGATTTGAACTATCCTATATATACGATCTCTTTATTTATCTTTGCATAAGATATGGAATTATAGAGGCTAATAGCTTCTTTAAAAAGTAAAGCGGACTAAATTTCTGATCTCAGCAATGCATGAACAGTAACGCCACAGTGTCATTGCTCGATGTTGAAGTTGACTAAACACTACTGTGTTTAAATTGCTAAAACTATAATGTGAATCTTAAATACTATTTTAAACTTTATCTAAAAAAACAGCTAATTGATTTTTGTTATAAAGTTGTTTATCGTTAGATGAATAACTTTTTATTATTAGAATTTATATTTTTGAAATTATTATGTCAATCATGTATATTTTTATTTTCCTATTTGTGAACCTTGTTTCACTCGGGAGTGTGTTTTTTTGCACCTTGTGCCTAGGCCATAAGCAAGGCATTTGCGACTTAAGTGTACCTAGATCCTTTAACAACTACGCTTGTACACAACTTACAATTTTTTCACATCATAGTGCTTCTGCATCTCTCGTCTGCCTCTATCTTTTTTTCTAATCTTAGTTCCTTTATCTCTTATGTTCTTTTACCCTCACTACAACCAACCAAAAAGGGGGAGGAAAAAAAGAAACAAACAGGTTTGTTTCATTTTGTTCTCTTAACTCTCACATACAAGAAGCACCTGAAGTGGCGCCTCTGATAAAAGTGCTCGCACCGCCTGCGACCACTTCAAGGGATAATAAAGCTTCACACTCTTTTAAGAGTTTTCAGCATTGCTACATTCGCCTCACACCTAAGGCATGCTTTTCTAAACCAAGATAAGAGCCCAGCATATTTAATAAGAAAAAAATGGGGAAAAAATATTGATTTGCATGTTTTCTTCTCCTAAGTTCCTTTAGGAGGCGAATAAGGTTGTACAATAAGGCACTATATTGTTTAACGAAATGAAAATAATTTTTTTAAGTTCAAAGAAGACCCTAAAATCCTTCAATAGGTAAATAGATGAGTTGAACCTTGCATAATCAGTTCCTTTCAAATGTGTTGCGGCCAAAGTTGCAGCATCTGTCCAACATCCAGCATCTTGGAGCTGAAAATATAAACATAACTGAGGCCTAGAATCAATCATAGAGGTTTAACAGAATGATCATGTTTATTCTAGACTATAACTTCTTTACAAGAATCATGTCAAAAAAAAAAAAAATTAATCCAAAACAAGTGTACACCGTAGATTCTTGGTGGTAGATCGATGTTTGTTAAGTCATTCTTGGTAGCATTCATTGTACTACTTTGCTTTCTTTTTTTGTGTACCTCGATGAGTGTTTTACAATCTTTAAAGAGTATGAAAAAGTCTTTGTTTTGGGGATCTGATAAAAGAAGGTTTGGGTCAAATAGGAAAGTGTATTATTCTCAAGTTGGGGTCTGAACATCGAAAATTCGCCGATACTTGCAGGACTTGCTAGTCCCTAGCTGTTTCAATGTTGAGAGCAAAGGAGTGAAGAGACATTTGTGATAGAGAAGAAAAGACCGTGGCGAATGGGGTGAAGTGAAAAGGAACATATTTCAACTGTCATTTTTCAACGTTTAATTCTTTATTGATGTGAATCAAGAAATTATGTATGTTGACGAATCAAAGAAACGATGGAATGAGAAATAGATCTAAGAATATACTTGGATCTACGGCTAATAATCCTAGAACAAACTAAAACTATTAGGGTCTGTATCGTATGAGGTAATGGAAGAAAATGGAATGGATAAAAGAATGATATGTACGGGAATGAAATACAAAATGGTTATGATAGTAACGACCAATGGTGGTGGGGCCAGTGGTGGTTACCGGTGACGATGGTTGGCGGCGGCGGTGGTGGCCGGTGGTTGGCAGCGATAGTGGTGGTGGACGGCGGTGGTGGGCGACAGCGGTGGTAGTGACATCGGCGGTGGATGTGGTGATGGGGTAGCTGGTCGTAATTGGTGGTGATGGTCGGTGGTTGTCGATGGTGGTTACCGGTGGTGGTGGTGGGTAATGGTGGTGGTGGTTATGGTGCTGGTGGTGGTTGGTGGTTGCAGGTGGTGGTGTCCGATGGTGATGGTGGTGGTGGTGGTGGTTGTCTGTGGCGATCGATCTTGGCGGCCGGTGGTGATTGTGGTGGTGGTTGTGGCAGTCGATGTAGGTGGTCGGTGGTGGTGGTGGCCGGTGACGGTCGATCTTGGTGGCCAGTGGTGGTTGTTGTGGTGGGTGGGTGGGTGATCTTAGTGACTAAGGATTGAAGAAGAAATGGAATGAAGAAAAAGAAAGGGGGGGTGTGGATGGAATGAATTTGAGAGAATGGAATTAACTTGTAATGGTTCATTCCATTACCTTCACCAAGCATGTCTTTTTTCATTCACCATCAATGGTTCATTCCATTCCGCCTCTCATTTTCTGCGTACCAAACGCTACCTTATCTTGTGTAAATGTTACCTTCACAATGCTCAACTCATCTCTTTAATGAAGATGGAATAGTTGATGCCATAAAATCCAGTACTTCAAGAATTTGAAACTAAATAGTGATTTGTGAGATAGTTTTTATTCTTTTGTGAATGGCGTTCCTCAAGATCTTGTATTCAAAAGATCAAATCTTTCTTCGCTTTTAAATCTTCTTTCACAAACACCATCTTCTACTTTGACTACTAATCTAAACATTAACCTGCTTTTGAACCCAGACTCAGTCCTTTAGTATCTTCTTTGACTTGATCCGAGTGCTATGACATAGGTGACGTCATTATAGAAGCCATTTCTTAAGGATAACTGACAAATTGTAGTGTATAAGAATTTATTAGAAGTATAGTTGATGCTATAAAATCTACGAATTCTATAACCAAAGATTTGAAATCACAAAGTGATTAATGGGATTGCTTTGATTTTTTCCTTATTAGCAATCTTCAAGATCTTTGTTGGATATATGAGGCTGATGCAACCAAAACTACACTTAAAACAATTTTGGTGCAACTGTGAAGTACTTCCAAAAATTTTGGTGCAACTGTGAAGTACTTCCGAAGATAAAGGCTGCACTTCCGAAGATTAAAGATAAAAGAACTTCCGAAGAGGAACATGTCTTCCGAAGACATAGTGATCTCTCTTCCGAAGTATCAATACTTGAGAAGATTTCAAGATAATGACTTCCGAAGCATAGAGTCTTGAAGACCAGCGAAAGTCTCGGAAGAAGTAAATTATTTCGAAGTATAAATGAAGCATGTTAACCTTCGGAAGAACTTACTATGAACCAGTGGATATTAGCATGGTCCTCTGACAAGCCGCTGCAACCTCTGAGACACTGCATGGCGTTTTCTCACGCCCATATAGTTGACCATACTTTAGTTCACTGTTCATTTCTTATCAATTGGTACAGTTACTAACTTTAGTTGATAAACAAAAGGGTAAGTCATGGACATGTCATGACTACCTTATATAGGATAGTATTTTATTCTAGAAACCTTACTACTAGCACTTTAGTAAGTAAGTTTCCAGCCGGTTGCCTTTGTATAGCCGGCTGTAAATAGTAGTATATATAGTTCTCATTGTAAGCTCATAAGAGCATGCATGTAAGAGTTTTGAAAACTTTGAGTTGAGAATAATATATACAAGTATCTTGAAAACCATTTCTTGTGTCTTGCTTACTTAGTATATTATTATCAACTTTTAAAGGACTCTGCTTCATCATTTTGAAAGCAACTTAGTGAGTTAAAGAAAGAACACTTGTCTTGAGTGATTTGTTTCGATCCTGCAATTGGTATCAGAGCTTCTAGGCTCTTGATTGTGAGATCTTACCATCCCAAATCATCTCGACTTTTCACTCATACACTCATCTCACTTAAAAATGGCCATGAACCAAAATCACCAGAATTTAAAATGGGAACGATGACAAAGCTCTTATCATCACCCCTGAAAACTTCAGATCCTGGCGTATGCGCATTGAAGGTTTCATTAAGTATCAAGATAGTCAAATATGGAGATTTATCACTAATGGTCCTTACAAGCTAAAGGTGACATCATCAGATGGTAAAGGTGCCATGATAGAAAAAGCTATTGAAGATTACTCAGATAAAGACCGCAAAAAGATGGACATCGACAGCAAAGTGTAACATCCGGTTTCTAAATCCGGACTTGTAATTATATTATAGTTGAGATTAATTAACTAAGTTGAGTTTGTTTGATTGTTTTGATGTTCAGTCGCATGACTTGCATGCGAATGAACTTCAGTCGCACCCCTTACGTGCGATTGAGACTCAATCGTACGAATAGTAGGCGAATGAACTTCAATCGCACGATTCAGTCGTGCGAATGGTCCAG
>BJCO01367521.1:0-14798 GCA_018326465.1 Flaveria floridana | reverse complement strand
GGCGACTGGACCTTCAGTCGCATCAACACTATGCGATTGAACCCCAATCGCACGTGTTCCATGCGGCTCATACTTCAATCGGGCGGTTGAACTTTAATCGTGCGGTTGAACTCCAATCGGCCGAATAGCCATGCGGTTGAACTTCAATCGCATAAATCACAGGCGACTGAAGCTCAGTCGCATCACATGCTGAGAAGTCAAACTTCCGGGTGTTACAAATAAGTGCAGAAAACTTGATTGTACATCCGCATTTGTTGAAGTAAATACGGGAAGACAAATTTTCTTCAACATTTGCTATAGTGTACAAATGTCTGATAAGTTAAAACATCCGCATTTTCTACAGTGTAAAAATTTTTGATATGTTAAAACATCTGCATTTGCTACAGTGTACAAATGTCTGACAAGTCTAACTTCCACATTTGCTACAGTATACAAATGTCTGATAAGTTTAACTTCCACATTTGCTACGATATACAAATGTTGCTAACCTTTACATTTCCGCATTTGTTATAGTAAACAAATGCTGACAGAGTTAATCCTCCGTATTTGCTACAATAATCGTCCGTATTTGTTTTAAAACTTGTAGAATTTGCAAAAGTAATTAAAATTGACTATTTAAATAGATCAACTGAGGTCATTTAATACTTTTCAAATTTGAGAGACTTTAAAGTGCGACGAGCAAAACATCCTACTTTTCTTCATTCATCATCAACATCATCATAATCAATCTGATCTTTGTGTTCTACAAACATCATTTTTCCTCTATTTTGATTCTCCACAAAAGTAGAATCAAAACAAGGTGATTATTATTAAATCAAAGAATAAATCATCGAACACATGATGATCTCAAAACCCTAAATTAGAAGGAATCACAAAATCAACATCAAACTAAGGTTTCATAGACATTTCCAAGTACAATGAAACTAATGATCAAGAAAATTAACATCAAATAATGATTTTCAAAACCAAAGGTCTATCGCAAGAACAGGGGATCATTGTACAGAAAATGTCGACTTCAAAACTTAAGTTTCAATGTTAAAGGACATTCAACACAGAAAGTTATCATAAAAAACAAAGATAAAACACAATAAAATTATTCATGCATTGCAAAATCAAGTTAGGTCATATTTCTATGAAACAGTATCCATGACTCTTCAATTTTGACTAAACAAAGTCAAGATAGAATCAGTCAATTTGATTTCATTAGTGAAATTTGATGATTGCTTGTCAAAGTACTAACTCATATATCTCTTATCCAGAGGTCAATGGCTAATCTCACACAGAGTAAACTCCACAAAGTTAGTGGATATCTTGACCCTGATCTCCCTGAAGCAGAAGGACTCAGATACATGATTAGGTTTATATCTACCACTATAGTTGGTCATGCAATCACTTTGAGACCAGTTATTTATGAGAACTTCATAAGATCATTCTGGAGTAATGCTGAAGTTGCAGAGATTGATGGTGTCAAAACCTTATCTGGAAGAATCACCAATGATCACACCCCTTCTATCACTGAACAAACTGTGAGACAGTGTCTACAATTTGGTGATGATACAAACACTCCTCTAGAACTTAAAGATGAGGAGATCATGACCTTCTTTGCGAACATTGGTTATAAAGGAGGATATGAAGGAAAACAGATAGTTAAAGGGTTGGTGGATCTTAATGGAGATTCTTGATACACATATTCCAGCACTGTCTATCCAAAAGAAAGATAGGATGGAATCACATCCAAGTTACCACATCATCTGCTAGATGTGCTCTGTGCACAAACAGGCCATTCAACATGTCAACATATGTATTCAATGGCCTGGTGTCTAACATCCAAGAGGGAAGAAGACATATGTTTCTCATATATCCAAGATTCTTGCAATGTCTTATCAATGAAGCCTTTCCCCAACTGGTACCTGTAGGGCCTGTAATGGACATTCCCCATTATAATGCCAAGTCATACAAGTATATAAAGAAAAGGGATCCAAGGAACTTTTATAGTAGGACTTTCTTTCCCTTGCTTCCTTAGATGTTACAGCAAATCAATCAAGAAGAAGTTATCCAAGAACAAGAAGATCAAGAAGATATAGCTCATGAAGAAGAAGAACAAGTTGTTCATGAAGAAGAAGAACAAGCTGCTCATGAAGAAGAAGAACAAGCTACTCATGATCAATAACATGTTAATGAGCATGCTGAAGAAGAACAAGAAGAACAAAGGCCAGTGTCACCATATGTTGATTTAGGTGGTGATCTTCATACTGAACCTTCTGTGCAAGAAGCTAAAATTGCCTCTCCTTTCAGACCATCTCCCATCTATTCTCCTCCTATGTCTCAAGCTCATTTTGCTCCACTTAACCCTTCTCTTGTTGCTGCTAAATCTGTATATTCTGGTGAATCTACCAGCTCCTCAGATGAATCTGAATCATCTCCAGATGAGGAGGATCATACAATGAGAATGCCTGTGAGACAAGCTCAATCTAAGGCAGGTCCTTCTAAAAGCTATGCAGAATAAGTAACCAACAAGCCTGATGAGAAGGATGAGATGATCACATAATTATTGTTAAAAGTTGAAAAGATGGAAAAGTTGCTTAATAGAAGAGCTGGTATTATCCAAGATAGACTTCTAGAGTTGGATGAGAAAGAACAGGAGATAAAGGAACTCAAAGAAAAACATGAGTCTGAAAAGAATGAGAAAGACAAAGAGATAGATCAACTCAAGGCTGCCCTCAAACAAGCCAAGGATGAAATCAGTGGGCATGTTGATACAATGACCTTATAGACACTTGCCTTGGAAGAACATGAGGACTTGATTGAAAGTCAGACTAACCTTATAGCTGATCTAAGCAGTCAAAATAAGACTAACAAAAAAGGTCTCAGAACTGGAGATATTGATTAAGATCAAAGAGGAGCTAGCTGAGGAACAAGAATAACATATGATGAACCTAAAAAGCAAAAGGAACAAAGTCAAGCCATGGTTTTGTACACAAGTGAACAGTCTAAATAAACCATTGAGTAAGACCATGAGCTTAGAGACAGTTATTCTACTAGAGAATTCACCATTCATGATGAGTTCTGGGAATTTGTGAGAGACCAAAGACCTCCAGTATAACACATAGTAGTGATTCCTCAATCTCTAGTGCCATTGGAGAGAGAGTTGAGCATGCAGATTGTTCCTGCAGTCACCCTATCTGAAAAGCAAAAAATCTCATCAGAAAACTATATGAAAAATTAAAAGACAAAGATGAAGCTGTTGAGAGAGAAGAAGAAGAAAAACCACCAACAACAGGTGAAACCTCTGTGCCATCCTCATCCAGACCATATGTACACACCTATTCAAGGAATAGAAAGTACTTGTCTGAAAAGGCTAATGGTAAACTACCAGTGGAGGAAGAGAAACTTGTAAAGAAGAAATAAAAGGATGACCCAAGAAGTTTAGCTGCAATTGCTTAATATCTTGAAGAACACGAATGGGCTGAGGCACAACTCAAAGAGATGATTGAAATATATAGATTTGGAAGAAGGAAAGATTGAAGGAGGGTATCGGGTTGATGAACCTATGATTAAAGATAGTCCTATGAAGGTGGAATCTTCAGTGGAAGAAATGGTGGAGAAGTCACAAATTGATGATTTAATAATCAAGGCTATGTTTCTTATCAATCATGGTTATGATGCTGATGCAGTGTTCAGGATGACTTATAAGTCAATGGTTAAAGAAGTAACCAAGATCAATCAACTTCTTGATCCTACTCATGTGACTGAGTATGAAAGAAAACCAACCAAGTCTCCAGTCATATTCACTACTCCACATACCCGACAGTCTGAAGCTCCTCAAGCTCCATATCCTGATCCTTATACCATGACTGATAGGGAAATGAAGGATTACCTCTCCAAACAAGGATAAAACAAAAGAAGACTGGGTAATATGAAGACAAACTCTCTCAGGGCTGCAATCCTCCAAATGATCAATGAAAAGAAAGATAAGATGAAAAAGTTAGAAGAGGAGGTTGTAGGGAGAAAACCCAAAGCTAGAGTGTCTGCCCAAGATGTCCAGCTCACAATCAAAGACCATGATGTCTTGTCACCCATCTTCTACAGGAATCCTGAGTGGTTTATTAAACCCTCTCAATTGAAAATTCAAGAGGTGTTGACCAATTCAGAGATGATACAGGGTGTGTCTACTCAAAAGGGAAAGGTTGATATTAAAATTATTTCCTGGAGGTATGACAGTGACTAGAATATGTTTATGATCAAAAGGATCTCCGGGTTGGTTCAATTCTTCATAAAGTACTCTGCTCTAGTGAACTCCCTGTAGATTCTGATTTAAAGGAACTGGCAGAGCTTGAACTGGTTAATCAGAATGCCATGTACAGGGGATATGAGTTCAAAGAGAATTTGAAGATTTTGAAAAGAACAAAGAACTTTGACTCTCTCAAAGCCATATGCTTAAGGAAAGACAAAACTTTCCAAAATCCCCTAGACAAGAAAAGAAAAACAAAAAGAACTAAGGAGTTGGTATTTCCTAAAGTGAATATAAAACAAATTGATTCTTTAAAGAGAAAGATGATGGCTAGCACCCATGCTTCAATACCCATCTCCAATGTCTACTAAGATGAATAGACATATGAGATAGTAATTGAAAGGAAGTGGGGAGGAAAAGAAGGGACTGAAATCCATCTGTTTAGTGGATATGAAGTTAGACTGCTTGATGAATCTTATATCCACTACATCTTCTCAAGACATTTTAGGGAAATCAATAACAAGCTTAGAGAAGCTGACATGTATTTCTTCCTGAAGTATACCAAAACTCTGAAGATGGCCTATGAAAGGATTAAACACAAAAGAGAAAAATGAAAGAAAAAGAAGACTCCTATCAACCTGGGAAGTATTATGAAACCTGTGGTGGATGTAGATGGATCACTACTGATCCATAGAGATGGTTATCCACTGTTAGCGTGTGGGAACCAGTGTCTCTGAGGAAGATGCCTCTTGAAGCCATCCAAACTATGAGCCAAATGAAGATACAGTCTTGAGTAGAGACAAGATGAACGATGCAAGAGACTTTGCCAACATGATTAAGGCAATCTTGAATCCATGTCTACCAGACACAGGTACAACTTCACTATCTCCAGTCCAAGCACCAGCAAAAGACCTACCAGAATCCTCACAACCTCAACCACCATCAAACCCTTGAAGTACTCAGCCTGTATAAACCTTAGGGGGAGTATTGTTGGACCCTAAAAGAATCATACATGCCAATTCATGTGGTGGTTGATGGTTGTTCCATTGGTAACATCCCACAAGTCCAAGAAGATATGCAAATGAAGATAAGAACAAGTGTTGGCTATCAGCATTTGCATATGCGGATGACCAAAGAACAAATGCTGAAAAGTATTTGTTCTTGCATGTATACGAATGCGGACAGACAGAAAAATATGATCAAGTATTTGTTCTTCTGCATTAACCAATGTGGATACACAAAGAAATGCTAACAAGTGTTTGTTCATCTGCATTTGTCAATGCTAATGACCAAACACTTACAAGAAATGCTAATGAAGCCCAACGTATTAACGTTAGTTAATGTGGATGTTCAACCACAAATGCTGAAGAACACTTTTATACTTAGACTAGTATTTTGATATAGTTATTAGGGTAGTTTAGTCTTTTTGTACAGTCTTTATGTCAGCCTATAAATAGAACAGAATATCCATCATATGTAAGTTTTCCATTTTGTAAGATACCTAGTACTCAAGTTACGAGGTTCTGTGGTTGTCATTTCACTGTAGTGAAAACACTAGCACCAACTGTAACTTGTTTGTTCACCAATCAACATACAAAGCATTTATGAGTATATTTTTCACATTTAGTGCTCTTTGATTCTATATATATGCTACTTAATCATTGACTCAATCATCATATTAGATCCTTGTTGATGTCACATCAACAGAGAACTTAAATCTCGGACCCAATCAAAATATATTTAAGATTTATCAAAATTCTAAGGAATATCATTTGAAAAAGTTTTTCTCCCAAGATAAATTGGGCTTATGTAGATGATTGTCTAGACAACTAAGGACACACAATTCCTTTTAGAAACAATATTGATTATGTTTTAAGAAAATCTACTAAATGTTAATCATCCCAATAGCTGAAACAAGATATTTAAATCTTTGTTCATCAAAAGGCTTTGTGAATAAATCAACATATTGTTTATTTATGTTAACTTTAACTAGTTTTATCAATTCTTTTTCATAATTGTCTCTAATTAGATGATACCTGATGTTGATGTGTTTTGTCCTCAAGTGCTGTGCAGGATTCTCTGTAATAGAGATAGTACTGTTGTTGTCTATGTGCATGGGAGTCTCTTTGAAGTTGTATCCATATTCCAGCATCTGATTTTGAATCCAAAGCACTTGAGCATAGCAGCTTGCAGCGGCACTATATTCAGCGTCAGCAGTTAATACAGATACACAGGATTTTTTCTTGCACTGCCATGCAAGTATCCTTTCCCTGATGTGAACTTTACAGTCATGTTGCAGCCACCATAGTCACTATCTATATAGGCATACAGATTAAAGTCAGAATTCTTTAGATACCAAAGGCCTAGCTTAGGGGCACCTTTGAGATATCTAAGAATTCTTTTTGACAGCAAACATGTGTGACATCTTGGGGATGGCTTGATATCTTGCACATGTGAATGTAGCAAACATAATATCAGGCCTGCTGGCTGTAAGATACATAAGAGACCTAATCATAGCCCTGTAAAGATGTTCATCTACACACTCCCCTAAAGATCAGGTCCAAGGGAGTGGTTTCTGGCTATGGGTGTCTTTGCAACCTTACATTTAGTCATGTTGAATCTTGTAAGTATGTCTTGTACATACTTTGACTGACTTATAAAGATGCCATTGTCAACTTGCTTCACTTGAATTCCTAGAGAGAAATTGAGTTCCCCCATGGAACTCATTTCAAATCTATTCTTCATCAGTTTCTCAAAGTCTTTATAGAGATTTGGATTACTTGACCCAAAGATAATATCATCTACATATACTTAAACAAGCATCAAGTCATTCCCTGTTCCTTTGATAAAGAGAGTTACACCTATAATACCCCCTCTTCTAGCCATACTAACAGAGATACAGAGATAGTGTCTCATACCAATTCCTTGGAGCTTGGTGCAGCCCATAAAAAGCTTTATCAAGCTTGTAGACATAATCAGGATGACCTAGGTCTGCAAAGCCAGGTGGTTGTTTGACATACACCTCTTCATCAATCACCCCATTTAAAACTGCTTACTTTACATCAAGTTGGTAGATCGTGAAGTCCTTGAATGCAGCAAACGCAAGGATTATCCTAACAGCTTCAAGTCTTGCGACAGGAGCAAAGACATCAGCGTAATCAATTCATTCTTCTTGTGTGTACCCATGAGAACCAGTCTTGTCTTGTTCTTATGACAAGTCCTCTATCATCTTTCTTATTCCTAAACACCCACTTGATTCCTATGATAGTCCTCCCTTAAGGAAGAGGATATAGGCACCAAACCTTTTATCTTTTGAATTGAAACAACTCCACTTGCATTGCTTTAACCCAACTTCCATCCTTCAAAGCCTCATCAACTTTCGTTGGCTCTATTCGGGACAAGAAACAAGAGTATAGACAAACATTTTTGTCATGGGCTTGTCCTCTTGTCCTCACCCCCTTTTTAACATCTCCAATGATGTTTGTAGCGGGGTGTGACTTGTGGTTCCTAAGTTGAGGGATCATAGAAAGTTGATTAGACATATCTAAATTTGAGAAGTTTAGATCCAGTAATAAAGTGTCTCCCACCACATTAGCACATTATCAAGAGAAGCTTGATCTAATGAATGTGTGACATCATTGATATTGTCTTCAATATAGTGGTTATCAGCATCAAGAAATTCTTGATCACTTTCACCACCACCATTTCCTCCAATATTTGAAGTGTCTTCATTTGTATTTTGTGCCTCTGAGCTAGAATTTTCAGGCACCTCAGATGTATCAACTTGATTTGTCATTTTTATATTGATAGGAACTTCATTTGCAGGGTTAGTTACCATTGGAGCTGAAGTAGTAGTCTTGTTTGGTCTTCTCAGCTCAAATCTTGGGTCAGGATATTCTGTTGATGTGTTACCGATAGATCTTGAAACATCTTCACAAGATTTGTTAAAATAGTTGGTAACTAAATCAAGATCAAATTGCCAGTCAGGACTAGAACCTTTCACACATGGAGTGTGCTTATTAAAGATCACATTAGCTGATTCTTCAACTAATCTAATTCTGAGACTGTATACTTTATAAGTCTTAGCTTGGGAAGAGTATCCAATAAAGTGTCCATCATCTGATTTCCCAGCAAACTTGGCTACTTGATCTGTGGTATTCAAGATGGTGCAGGGACATCCAAATGATCTGATAAAACCAATGAAAGTTCTTCTTTTATGCCACAGTTCATAAGGACTCTGACTACGAATCTTGACTACTAAAACTCTGTTCTGCACATAGTAGGCAATGTTAACTGCCTCTTCCCAGAAGGTGATGGGGAGTTTAGAGTCAGATAATATGGTTCTTGCAGCTTCAATAAGTGTGATGTTTATCCTCTCAACAACACCGTTTTGCTAAGGAGTTCTGGGAGCACTATAATGTCGTGTAATACCCTTTTCATCACAAAATGTGTCAAGGATTTGGTTCTTGAATTTAGTTCCTTGATCACAACTTATGATCTTGGCCTTATGATTACTTTGATTCTCAATTTTTAGAATGAAATGCTTTAAGATCTCAGGAGTCCCATCCTTAGTTCTAAGGAAGAAAACCTAAGTGAATCTTATGAAATCATTTATGGTCACTAAATAGTATGAGGTCCTTCCTAGACTCAATACACTGGTTGAGCTAAAAACATCCATATGTAATTAGTGTAGGGGAGTACTGATAGAGTCCTTTTCCTTTGGCCTATGAGACACGAAGTGTTGTTTCCCTTTCAGGCATGCAACATAGTGATCATCACTTGTAAACTCTTTCTTTAGAATTCCAGTTACCAAATCATTCTTAAAAAATTTGTTCATGTTCTAAAAGTTTACATGTCACATTCTTTTATTCTAAAGGAAAGACTTATCACTTTATGCTTTAGATAAAAAGCAAGAAACTTCTCCTAAAGGGGATATTTCCTGCAAATCCATCTTGTATATGTTCTCTTTCCAGGGTGCTCTAAGCAGGATATGCTCTTGAGGAATGATCATCCTGGGATTGAGAACAATGTGCTCATGATTAGTGAAGAGCATGTTATGTCTTTGGTCATAAAATTAGGATACACTCAGTAAATTGTACCCAAGCTCCTTAATAAAGTTTACCTTCTCAATGATGAGCTTACCATTTGTGACCCTGTCCCTTCTATTAATATAACCTCCAACATCTCCTCCAAAAGAAACTAGCCCTCCATCACTTCCCTTAAAGTTTTGAAGAAAAGAGTCATTGCTCGACATGTGTCTGGCACAGCCACAGTCAATAATCCATACGTTCTTCTTGGTCTTCAACTGTTCCTGCACAATAAAGGAGAGTTAGTTAACTTTGGAAACCCAAGCCTCATATGTCTGGGGCTTTTCAAAATGAACTGAAGACAATGTAACATTAGTTTATCCTATGCTAAGACTTTGGGGATCATTTGTTGTTGTTAGTGAAGAACTCTCAGTCACATGCTATTCCTTTATCTTCCACACCATCTTTGAAAGATTAGACTTGACCTTCAATACATCGGAAGTTTTTACAACTTTGGAAGTTTTGGAGACTGACCCTTCAGAAGATCTTACTTTCACTTCAGCAAAGCATTCCTTTCTTTCGAGACCAAAATATCTTCCGAAGGCAAGATCATGTTCGCCCGTTAGGGCACACTCTTTATTGTCATAACCGCATTCTAGTGAGTACTGATGAAGTAGGGAATTGTTTTTCACTTGTATTCATTTTCATTTTGGAGCTTCTAAAAGAAACATAGCTTTCTGCTGAAGCTTTCTTCTTCTAGTTCCTATCGAAAGTCTTCTTCTTGGTTACGTTGACAATACTTTTAGGATTGTAGAAGCAATCCTTAGCAAGATGAGAAGTACTGCTACACATAATGCATTCAATTTGCTTTCTTCTGAGGGTCTTTTTGTAAATGGAAGACTTATTTTAATCACTTTCCATCTCCATCCCAATCTATCAGATGTTATAGCAAGCCCTAGGGTGAAGCTTGCTTTTGGAGGTGGATGGTTCATGTTGTGTAGTAGTGTTACATAGCTTATCAGCCTTCATTCCTCACAGAGACGAATTGGACATGAAATTGAACTCTTGGTACTAGAGTTCAAAGTTGTATCCACAGTCTTCACCACTTCAAAACCTGCAGAGATGAAAATTTGTTTCGGCTTGGAGTTGAAGGTGGCCTTGATCTCCTGAGCTCTCTTTGATCTTCTCTTTGCTTCTTGGATCAAGTTCTTCCTCTTTGACTTTATCATCCCTGACTTCTTCATCTCCTCAGGAGTGTAGTGATCCTTGTTAGGATGATCTTCCTCACTCTTCCTAGATCCATCCTCCACTACCTCCTCTTCATCCTATCTTGACTAGTTCCATACCTTGGAGATCTTACAGACAATAAAGCAAGTGGAGGAGCTATCTCAGTAGATCTATTCCCTATTTGTTCTAATAACACACTTTGGGATGTAGGGATGAGGATATGATATTCTTGAAGGTCTCTTGTTCAAGAACATGCTTCTCTGCCTTGGCTTTGCTGATCACAAGCTTAGCCTAGCACTAAGTTAACTTAGTGATGAGATCTTTGATCTAAGTCCTGTAGTGGGTATTCTCATGTTTAAGAGTTGAAATGGTTTCTTTAAGTCTTCTATCCTTAACTTATACTAATTTTCAGCTCTTTTGAAATCAGATTTTAATATGTTCAAGGACTCAAGATCATATCTTATCTCTAAGTTATAGGACCTATATATATTTACTTTAGCAATGCACTCTGGAGTACAAAGATGTTCCAATACCTTGGATTTATCAAGATCTGCCATCAGTGCTTGGTTTGGAGACACATCTTCTACCTGGAAGCTCCAATCAAAGCCTCCTTCTTCAACAGCAACTGCTACTTCCTGCTTGGGCTTCTCAGTATGTGGAGCTCCCTCAGTGTAGTTTGGCTTGGGTTGTGCTTGGCCACCATTTGTCCTGGGTGCCTTGCACTCCCTAGCAAAGTATCCCATTTGGTTACAGTTGTAACACTTCACTTTGCTTTTATTCAGTCCAAACTTTCCACTGGATACATTGCTGGGAAACTTCCTCCCTGTCCTCTTACAGAACTTCTTGGCTCTATAGAGCCATTTGTTGGACTATCTCCATATGCTCCAGGTCATCCGGATGAATACAGTCCAAATCTTCAAGGGTGAAGAGGAAGTTTCTTATGCTTTCATCATGAGACATAAACGCTTATGATGAGCTTGTCTCTTGGAATGAGCTTTCTTGGATATAGCTCTCCCTATGTGTCTCTCGAAAGGTGATGAAAGGTCCCTTTGGTGAGTTGTCAAGCTAAGTGATAAAATGGTGTTGTGGTTTTCTACTATACCTTTCAACCACATGAAGGGCAAAACTCTGCTAACTGCTAGAGTTACCAGATGGATTTTGCATTTTCATCTCCATCTAGTAGCCACTGAGTATGCCATACAACTCAGTGAGAGTGAGAGTCTTGAGATTTTAAGTCCTCTTGATGACCACACAGTAGTGTGTCCATTGTCTAGCAAGAGAGGATATGAACTTTCTCACAATGTCCATATTCTCCAGTTTTACTCCAACATCCATTAGAGTATCCATAATCTCAACATACCTAAAATATTATTGAGTCATGGTTTCACCTGCTTTGAAGGTGAAATTCTCAAACTTCTGCTTTAGAAGATACTTCTTGTATTCTTTTGCATCAGAAGAACCATCATACATCAGCTTCAGTGCATCCTAGAGCTGCTTGGCAGTCTTGCACTTCTTGAAGCCTCTGTAGATGGCATTTGGAAGATCAATTTGGAAGGCAGTCATGTCTTTCTGATCTATGTCTATTCTTTTTATATCCTATTCAGAATAGTCAGCCACCTTTTTTGGAATCATGCCACCTCTAGCAGCAGCTAAAGAGGTGCATGGAATGTAAAGTCCTTCACTAACAGACTCTCACATCCTACTACTTTAGGAGGTCTTTCTTGTTTTCTTTGGCTTTATTAGACCCTCATACATCATCTTCAGTGCATACCACAGTTGCTTTGCAGTTTTACACTTCTTGAAGCCTCTATAGATGGCATTTGGAAGAGAAGTTTGGAGAGCACTCATGGCCTTTTGATCAACATCTATTCTTTTTCTATCTTCTTCAGAGTAGTCAGCCACTTCTTTCAATATCATGCGACCTCCAGTAGTAGCTGAAGAGGTGTATGGAATGTAAGGTCCTGAGGTAACAGACTCCCACATCCTACTGTCTTATGACTTGATGAAGCCTCCCATGGACACCAAGTATCAAAATCATCAGGCGTGATTAGTGGGGACCTTACCATGGTACTGGTTTCCATATCATACTTAGAAGTTACCATTTGAGATGTTAAGTGTTTTGTGAGAACTGAGGAGAATTAGGATAGTGAGATCTTACAATCAAGAGCCCGGAGAGCTCTTATACCAATTCCATAACCGGTTAAAGGAGGTCAATACAAACAGTCTTATAATGAGGAGAGTGTTAGAACACTTAACAGTTCAAATAGAGAACTGGATTTAAAAACAAGATGCAAAAAACACTAGCAAACAATGAGACAAAACTCAAGAACAATATACATGGTTTTCATGAATGTTGTATATTAATCTCAAGTTCTTTTACAAGTGTTACATTGTATAAATAAGATACAAGACCCTGAGATACTTTATACTAAACTCTACAACCGGCTATACTTGGAAAGCTAGTTGGAACATTGAATGAAAACAAAATCAATGTATAGTCAAAAGGCGGGTTTGACTTTTGACTAGTGACTATGACATGCCATAGCTCACATCTTAATATATAACAAAAAGGATAAAAGTACATAAAGTAAAAGTTACATACTCAAGACCTTAATGTACAGTTATAAAAGTGTAACAACCAGTTATTTTTAAAGTTATTGAGGAAGGAATAAAAGTAAAGGAAGAGAAAGAAAAGCTATAAAACCCAAGTTGAAGGGTTAAAAGTGTCAAAATGACAAAATATCAAAAAGTTGGTACAAAAGTGGGCATGGCTGCCCACTCTTGCCTGTACACTTTTCCCATTTTGTTCTAGAAAGAGAGAGAGAGCAGAAAACTCTCGGAAGTTGGATAAGAAGAAGGAGAATTCGAAGTTTTTGGTATGAATTCTTGGTTCTGTGATGTTATAAATAGTTCTAGTCTTAGTCATATGCTGAAAGGTGTTATAGTATGTTTGGGTGGCATATGTGTGTGGGTTTTAGGTGTTAAACACGATTGGGAAAGCTTAGGAGAAGGGTTCAAACCCGAAAGCAGCTATGGTGAGTTCTAGAACCCCCTTTTTTATCATGTTTTGAACAACTTTGGGGCTGGAAAATGCATGTGTGTATGTTTTTATAAAAATGAGTCTCTACCCGTATGTATGTGTGAATGTGTATGTGGGTGGGTGTATGTTTTGGGTGTAAACGATATTATGGTTATGATTAAGTATGTATTTTGTTGCTTAGAATGTAAGAACAAAGCTTAGAACATGCTAGATTTGGAGTTGGGATTGAAAATAAGTTGATTAGTAAAAGTTAGTTGCTCAAACGTCTGAACAGTAGTCCATGCATCCAACGGTTTAATTTTCTAAGTGTTCCCAACCGCCCAAAAGCTCAACCGCCTAAACAGTGCCCAACCGCCTAAGTGCTCATGCATCTAAGTCATGCCCATGCGGCTGAACAGTGCCTAACCGTAAAGAATATTGCTCAGGATGACTGTGTTAGGCCCAAACGTCTGAATAGTGCCCATGCGCCTAAATAGGCCTATGCGTCTAAGTGAAAAATGACTAAGTGTAAGTCCAGACGTCTGCTTGGTGGCAAAACGTCTGAACAGGGCAGAAACGCCCAAATAGTGCTCATGCGTCTAAACACTTAGAATGTTTCGGAAATTTCAGGAAAAAGCAGAAAGGTTAGGGTTTGACTAAAGTTGACTTATGAGTAATGATTACCCATTTTAAGCATAATTATGGGATGTTTAAGGTTATGGAATGTATGAATGATGTTTGATATGTATAACGTGTTATCTTTTAATCATGGTTAACCGTATTTATATTATGATACAAATTACGTTATATATTATGTTATTACTTTACGTAGTATGACAAATGAATGAAAGAACGTAAAGAATAATGTAATGAAAGGAAAGATAACAATGATGAAAAGTAAAACGTAATGAACGAAAGAATGGATTACAAGCAAAATGAAAGGAGGTGCACGACCATGTTGTCGTTAGCCCAACTGTGATGTGAGTTAGCTACCCCAAGGGATGCACACAGGCTCAATCATTAAGATTGACAAGGCCCTTTGGTATGCCCTTGGTGACTGGATCAGTTTCGTGCATAATCTTTGTGGTTTAATTACCACAGGTCTAGCATCAGCTTCGTGCACAATGTTCGGGGTAGGACCAATTGGTTTGAATGAATGGGAGAGATGACTTGCCCTAGGTGACTGGATCAGCTTCGTGCACAATGTTCGTGGTTTAATTACCGCAGGTCCAGCATTAGCTTCGTGCACAATGTTCGGGGTATTGTTCATCGATCCATATGAAAGTAAAAGAAT
>BJCO01367520.1:0-16167 GCA_018326465.1 Flaveria floridana | reverse complement strand
TTTATACCCAGCCTTGTTTCTCAAAGTTTCAAGTTTAGTCCCCGCACTTTGCCCCGAGTTCCTAAATTTGTTTCGGTTGAAAACGTTATAATTTTTTTTGTGTTGTTTTATTGACGATAAAATGTTATTAATGTTATTTATAATTTATAAATGATTTTATTTGTGAAATTTATTTTATTATAAAGATGACGTGTTTAGTGTTAACGGGGCAAATCTTGGAGAATGTCTTAAGGTACTACGCATATAAAGGCAATTAAGTAAGGCAATTATGGTATTCACGTTATTGGTTCGTCAAAATAAGGAATGTCTGTAAATAAAGGCTAAGTAAAACACGCCAAATGACGGACCTTTGGTGACGGATGTCACAACATTCCCTTACTCGATGCAATTAAACAAGTGCTGGCTTATGCTAAATATCTTAAGTACATGTGCACTAAAAAACGCGGCATTAAATTTCCAAAAATGCTCGATTTAATAGAAAGGTCAGTGCTGTGTTAATGGGTTCTTTACCCTTGAAACTTCGGGATCCTAGAACGCCCTTGATACCAATTCAAGTTGGTGACTTTAAAATGGTAGGGTCGTTATTGGATCTTGGAGCAAGTGTAAGTATTCTTCCGGGAAGCCTATATGATCAATACGATTTTGGTCCAATTCGTAAGGCCGATACTACCGTCATATTAGCAGATTTGACACCTAAGCTTCCTAGAGGAATCATGTCTGATGTGATTGTCATGGTTGAAGATTTCTACTACCCGGTTGATTTCTTAGTTTTAGGGGTTGAAGATTTCTACTACCCGGTTGATTTCTTAGTTTTAGACTATGTGTCAAATGATAAAACAAAGCAAGCTAATGTCATATTTGGTAGACCATTCTTGGCCACCGCAAATGCTTTGATAAATTGTAGATCCAGGATAGTGGATATGACATTTGGTAATAGGAAGTTGCGTTTAGATGTGTTTTCTAATACCCCAAACTCTCTACCTAATGATGAATGCTTTATGGCAGACGTCATTGAGGAGTGTAATCCTCACGAAAGTGAGGATGCCACCAAAGAGACTTGTTTTGTTTGTGATGACGCATGTTGGAATCATATGATGGATCTAGCGATTGAAGAACAAAAGTTGGACCTGATGGTTATTTATGCTGGTAAACCCCCATGGACATATCAATTTGAAAATTTTCCTAAGCATATAGACAAAAAGATGAAGCCGTCCTTGAAAAGCCCATCGGAGTTGGAGTTGAAAGATCTTCCCCAGCACCTTAAATATGCATTTTTGGGAAAAGACAATACATTGCCTGTAATCATCGCAGCCAACTTAGAAGAAGATCAAGAAGCCTCGTTGTTACAAGTCCTTCAAACATACAAAGCTGTGATAGGGTGGACACTTGCCGATTTGAAAGGTATAAGCCCTTCAATTGTGATGCATAAGATCATAACCGATGTCGATGCCAAACCGTCACACGATACTCAAAGAAGGTTGAATCCAAACATGCAGGAAGTAGTTAAGAAAGGTACTTAAGTGGTTGGATGCCGGTATAATCTACCCAATATCTGACAGCACGTGGGTAAGTCCAACTCAAACGGTCCCGAAGAAAGCCAGTAATCAAGTGGTCAAAAGTGAGAAAGGTTAGAAAATTGCCACTTGGCTGGTAACCGGGTGGCATGTCGTATTGATTATAGGAAACTAAATGCCGCCACATCTAAGGATCATTTTCCACTTCCAATCATTGATCAAATCATTGAGAAACTGGCAGGTCAGAAGTTTTACTGTTTTCCAGATGGTTATTCCGGATATAATCAAATTGCTATTCACCCTGAGGACAAACAAAGGACCACATTCACTTGCCCTTATGGCACATTCGCTTTTAGGCGAATGCCATTCGGTTTGTGTAATGCCCCGGCCACCTTTCAAAGGTGTATGATGAGTATCTTTTTAGATATGGTTGGGGAGTCTCTAGAATTTTTATGGATGATTTTTCAATTTTTGGTTCTACTTTTGATAAGTGTTTACATGAATTAACCAAAGTTTTGAAACGGTGCGTTGAAACGAATTTGGTCATAAGTTGGGAGAAAAGTCATTTCATGGTTCAAGAGGGAACGGTTCTAGGGCATGTCATATCGAGTCGGGGAATTGAGGTAGATAGGGCCAAAATAACGGTAATTTCCACTGTACCTCCTCCAGTTAATGTTAAAGGTGTGCGATCATTTTTAGGACACCCAGGGTTTTATAGAAGGTTCATTAAGGGCTTTAGTGTCATAACTTAACCCTTATGTAACTTACCTTTAAAAGACGTACCCTTTCTGTTCGATAAAGAATGTTTACATACTTTTAACACTTTGAAAGAGAAATTAGTGGAAGCCCTAATCTTGCGATCACCTAATTAGTCACTTCCGTTTGAAATTATGTGTGATGCAAACGACTTTGCAATTGGGGTTGTTTTAGGTCAACGGGTGGATAAGAAACCCGTTGCCATATACTATGCAAGCAAAACATTAGCCGGTGCACAATTAAATTATACAACAACCGAAAAGGAATTGATTGTAGTAGTATATGCCTTAGATAAATTCCGATCTTATATATGGGGGAGTAAAGTAATTGTTTATTCTGATCACAGTGCAGTTAGATATCTAATGGAGAAGAAGGATGCCGAACCTTGACTTATACGATGGATCTTGTTACTACAAGAATTTGACTTGGAGATACGTGATAAGAGGGGAAGCGAAAATGTAGTCACGGATCATTTATCAAGAGAGGTGCATCAAACCACCGATTCACATCAAGAGATTAATGAGACATTCCCAGATTTGCAATTACTATCCATATCTTCCGAACCATGGTATGCTAACTTTGCAAATTATTTGGCTGCAGGTACCACTCCCCACCATTAGAACAAGAGGAATAGGAAACAATTCATGTCGTGGGTGAAATATTACATTTGGGACGAACCAGACCTATTCAAGGTTGGAGCGGACCAAATTATCCAGCGATGCATTCCCGAATGTGAAATTCCAGACGTGTTAGAACATACACACTCATTTGCATGCGGGGGTCGTTTTAGCGGATAGAAAACGGGTCGCAAGATCCTTTCTTTTGGACTCTTTTGGCCAAATATCTTTTGTGATTCGTATAATTTTGCTAAAAATTGTTTAAAATGCCAACAAATTGGAAGTATATCAAAACACAATGAAATGCCCATGCAACCAATTCTTGTGGTTGACATCTTTGATGTTTGGGGAATTGATTTCATGGGCCCATTCCCAAATTTGTATGGCAACTTATACATTTTAGTGGCAGTCGGTTACGTGTCAAAATGGGTGGAGGCAATTGCCACTAAAACAAATGACCATAACGTTGTGTGTAAATTCGTTCAATGTAATATTTTCTCATGATTTGGTCTTCCCCGTGTGATCATAAGTGATGGGGGTCACATTATAAGAATTTTCACTTTGGAAAGTTGTTAAAACATTATGGCGTAGATCACCGAATTGCAATGCCATACCACCCTCGAACGAGTGGTCAAGTAGAGGTATCCAATAGGCAAATTAAGGAAATCTTATAGAAAACGGTACGATCGGACCGTAAGGATTGGTCCATCAAGTCAAACGGCGCTTTATGGGCCTATCGCACCGCTTTCAAGACGCCTATTGGCACGACCACTTATCGGTTGGTCTACGGGAAAGGATGTCATTTACCCGTAGAACTAGCACATCGTGCTCTGTGGGCAATTAAAAATGTTAATCTTGATTACAATGTTACAGGAAAGGCAAGAAAGTTGAGTTTGAACGAACTGGAAGAATTAAGAAACGAGGCATACGAGACGACAGCCGCATATAAGGGAAGGATGAAAGAGGTGCATGATGCTAAACTACGGAAGAAACTTTTGAAGTTGGCAAGAAGGTGTGGTTGTATGACTCACGATTGAAGCTGTTTCCCGGAAAGTTGAAACGCAAATGGATGGGACCGTACGTTGTAATTCGAGTTGGTAAGTTTGGCGATGTCGAGATTGAAGACCCTAAAGACAGTGTCCGACAAATGGTGAATGGGCATTGATTGAAACATTATTTGGAAAGCAAGCATATGAGCGGAAACAGTGACGAGTTGGTGAGCTTGTTGGTAAGTGCACCAACTTACACGACCAATCAGTAAGGATCAGGTAACGGTCTGGCTGAAGACCTAAAACTTAGCGCTTTCCGAGAGGCAACTCGCTAAACTTGGTGGGTATGTTCCCTAGAAACCCTCACGAGACTTCAGTCGTCCACTCGGGCATACCAGGTTGTTTAAAAGGCTTGTTGCATACGATAAATGCAATCGTGATTCCTACGAAAGTGAGTTTAGTTTGTTATTTACCGTTTGTTATTTGCTATTTTAATTAGTTTGGTTTTTATTCAAGAACATGCAAACTCCCAAGTGTGGGGACACTCATGGCTAACGAGGTATGTGAACACACTTTTTCTGAAGATTCGGGGCGAATTAGGATTTTTGGTGGGGTGCGCGAATGTGGCATTGGCATTTCGAAAACAAACAAAAATATTTAATCGAGTTTTATAGTTAATTATATAGTTTCATTCTATTTCATTATTTTCCATTTTTATGTCATTAGTTGATAACCCAAAAAAAAGTGTTCTAGCATGTTATTTTTGGAAATGTGACGGATACTTAGTTAGTGTTAACAAGTTTTTGATATAATAAACTCATGTGCACATCGGTAGCCCAAATTCCTACTTGGTGAGATTTTGAGCCTATGACTTTAAACACATCATACATATATTCATTTGTTGAGGGTGGGCCATATACTAATGTTGTTGCAGAACTTGTGTTGTTGATGCATACCAATACCATAAGCAAAGTGGTTGCACATGAATGACAAAGGCAATCCAGGAACCCATTCACTTGTTAAACATTTGTTACTTTCATCCATCTTACCCCTTAGTAGCCATGTTGAGCCTTAAACAATTCTTTTGTTAAACCCAATACATAAAGCCCAAGTTGTTAGTTGATAACTGATCATTAAGCCATTCAAAGTAAAAGAGCATCCAAAGTCAAGCTTATATTATAAAAAAAATAAAAATAGAAAAGTAAAAAAAATAAAAAAATTAAGAGAGAAAAGAGAAAAAAATAGTGGTGCAAAAATGATCAAAGTGATTTAGCTCTGTGAGTTATGTGAATAAGGATGGTTTAATGGTTTGGGTCATAATTTTATGTGTGTTAGCCACCTTTAAAAAAACAAAAAGTTCCTACCCATTCCTAAGCCCAAAAACCCGTAAGTCCTTTAGATGTGTGCAAGATCTATGCGAATGGTGGAGGTGTGATTGCTATACAAGCTTATGTGGACAATGTGGTATATTGGATTATTGACTGATTAAACTAGTATATCTTTCACTAGTCCAAATATAAAACTGAGAAGAGTGAATTATTGTGAGGGGTGTGTACATGAGATTAGAAATTAAAATCATGTTAATATTAGTTGGGTGATGTCTTATTTTCCTTATACTTGATTTGCTAGAATGTAAATATATTAGATGATGTAAGTCACGTGAATGAGGGCATGACCTTAGACCTTAATTAATATTTAATAGGTGACTAGTGAGATATATTTTCAATGTTGGTTTTGTAAATTACAATTGAGCTTTGCTTGAGGACAAGAAAAGGTAAGTGTGGGGATTGTGATCGGGTTGTGAAAGTTCAACGTTTAATGACTTTATTTCTGGGTTTTATGTATAAATGTATGAGAAATAGAGTTAATTTGGGAATATTTTGTATTTTTAGGTCAAATGGGAAGAATACAAAGAAATGGAAAACAACGGGATGATAAATGGAGCTCGAGAAGTCAAGATATGATAAATCGAAGTTGTACGGCAACGGTATCTTAAAACGGGCATAACCTGAGCTAGGAAAGGAGTTACGGGACCCATGACCTATCAACGGAAAGGTCTTGAAAAGTTACACATGGAAATCAAGGTTGTACAGGAAGATGGCGCCACCGAAGCCTCCATAGGCGCCACCGACGCCGGGGTCCGGGTTTTTATTGAGATTGGGCCTATTTTGAAGGGATTTAAAGGGGAAAACACCCTAATACGAATTGCAACTTTACACACAGCAATCTTGGAATAAAATTGGCAATCTTGGATCATTCTAAAGCTCTTCCAACATCAAGAACAACAATTTCATCCGAATTACATGATCAATTACACTCGTGTTGAAGAATCGATGATGATGCATGGCTAAATCTTAGTTTGTAACATAAATTTGAGATTAAATCTTGAACCTTTTAAGTTCTTGTTGGATTTAATTTATGATTTGATTATTTAAATGGTTTGATTATTATTTAACCAAATTTTGATCTTCTTTAACTTTGGTTGTCTTTAATCATTACGTGATTGATTATTAGAATTAGGGTTTCATGATTCTAATTGGTAATTGCGTGAATAAGGTCCTTCAAACTTTAATCCGTAATTATCACTTAACTTATATCATGTGTAAGTCACCATTAATGACTTCTCACTAGGTTTCATTCAAGAAAAATTATAACTTTTCCAAACCTGGATCCTAAAGTATGTTGCTTTTCTTCAAGATTGTTAAAAACTTAAACTTTATTTCGTTAATTTAATTATCTATTAATTAAGTCCATAAATCAATTTACTTTTCAATGTTTAGTACCTTTAAGTTAATCGTTTCTAGTAATTTCCCATGATTCCATGTGGATTCGACACCCTGCTTACCCTTTACTATTAAGGGTTATTAGGTACTATTTAAAATATATTTTTGACCGACCACACGACATCTATCAAGGATGAAAACGCTGAAAAGTTAAAATATTTTATTCTTAAAATAAACAATCAAATTGATCACAAAGTAAAAATAATCAGAAGTGACCAAGGGACTGAGTTTAAGAATCAAGTTCTTGACTCATTCTGTAACTCAAAAGGGATTAGCTGACAATAAATTGCACCTAGAACTCCTTAACAGAATTGTGCTAATGAAAGGAGGAACATGAATTTATTGAGACTACAAGAACTATGTTAGCTGATTTAAAGCTATCTCTAACTTTCTGTGCAGATGTAGTCAGCACTGCATGCTATGTGCAGAATAGGGTTCTTATTGTTAATCGCCATGGAAAAACCCCTTATGAGCTATGGAACAAGAGGCAACCGTTCATTGGCTTTCTAAGGTCCTTTGGCATCAGGTGTACCATACTTAATACAAAAGACAATTTGGCAAAATTTGCTGAAAAGTCGGATGGTCTTATCTTTGTTGGATACTCTTCAAGCTCTAAAGCTGTTAGACTATACAACATTAAGAATCAATAATTTGAGGAATCATGCAATATTATTGTAAATGAGCACACTCCTTGTGTTAAGGGGAATGACCCTGACCATCTCTTTGACTTAGAATTGTTTTCCAACTATCCTAAGCCCTCTTGTGAGAATGTTTTAGCTGGAACAGGAGCTCAAAATGACTTCTCTCATGATCAACTGTTTGAAGTTACCCATACCTATTCCAATTTCACCAAGACATTAAGAGCAAGATCCCAATACTGTAATTCCTGAAAGCTTGAATATTACAGGAAATGGTGGAGCTCCAACAAGTTTTCAGTCAGTGGAGCCTCAAAATTCATCGGCTGACAACTCCAACTCTCAACACCAAGCTGATGAAGACAGTAGGAAACTGTTAATACCGCTTGATAGCAAAACAACATTGATGCAGTCACTCATTCATTCAATCAGTCCTCATTGAATGAGTGTGAGATATCAGCTGGAACCAATGTTCACAATCCTGAGCAAAATCTTGCAAACTTGGATCTATCTATACAATTAGATGTGATTTCAAGACTCGGGATTCACAATACTCATCCAGCTGAAAACATCATTGGGGATGTCTCAAAAGGTGTGAGAACTAGAAGATAAACTCATAATGGGAATGTCTGCTTATACTCATGCTTTCTCTCCTAGATGGAACCCAAGAAGGTGGAGGAATCTCTCAAGGACAATAGTTGGATTGAAGCAGTGTAAGAGGAGTTGCTTCAATTCAAGAGACAAAAGGTATGGAACCTATGTCCATTGCCACCTGGTCAAGTCCCTATTGGCACCAAGTAGGTGTTCCGGAATAAAAGGGATGATAGAGGTTTGATCATTAAGAACAAGGCTAGACTTATAGTTCAAGGATACACACAAGAATAAGGGATAGATTACACTGATGTCTTTACACCTGTTGCAAGACTTGAAGCTGTGAGATTTTTCCTTGCTTTTGTAGCATCCAAGAACTTCATAGTTCACCAACTGAATGTGAAATGTGCATTTCTATATGAGGATATTGACATAGAAATCTATGTGTGTCAGCCACCTAGATTTGAAGACCCACAACACCCCAACTATGTGTGCAAATTGGATAAAGCTCTTTATGGGTTACACCAAGCACCTAGGCTGTGCTAAGAGACATTGTCTCAGTTTCTTCTAAGAAATGGCTACACCAGAGGCACCATAGATAAGACATTGTTCATAAATAAGTCTAGGAAGGTTATGTTGCTTGTACAAATCTATGTTGATGACATTGTATTTGGTTCATCCAATAACCAATTGTACAAAGATTTTGAAAGCATCATGAGGAAGAAATTGAAGTGATTTCAATGGGAAAGATGAATTTCTTCCAAGGAATTCAAGCGAAACAAATGGAAGAATGTTTCTTCATCAATTAGTCTAAGTATGTTATGGATATCTTAGAAAGATTTAAGATGAAAGCTTGTAAGCCACCTAAGAAAACTATACAAAGAAATCATAATCTTTGTCCTGATTCCAAGGGGGAGGACACGGATTAGCATCAGTATAAGGCTATTATTGGATCTCTAATGTATTTCACTGTAAGCAGACCTGATATCATGTTTGCAACTTGCATCTGTACAAGATATTAGGCTGCTTCTCTGGTGTCTCACCTAATTTCTATCAAAAGAATTCTTATATATCTTAAAGAAGCTCCCAAACTGGGCCTTTAGTATCCTAAGAGCAAGGGTTTCAATCTTTATGGTTACACTGATAGTGATTACGGTGGCTGTAACATTAACAAGTAATCCACAACAGGAGGATGTCAATTTCTTGGTGGAAGGATCATCTCTTGGCAATTCAAGAAGCAATCATGTGTCTCTACATCAACCACTAAAGTTGATTACATTACTGCTACTAGCTGCTATGCTCAATTGTTATGGATTTAGAATCAGATGTTAGACTATAGTTTCAACTTCATGAAGAATCCTATCAACATAGACAACAAGAGTGTTATTTCTATTACAGAAAATATAGTAAAGCATTCCAAGACAAAGCATATTGACATCAGGTATCATTTCATTCGGGATACAAATGAGAAAAACTAAATCAAACTAGTCAAAGTTGATTCAAATGAACAATATGCTGATTTGTTAACCAAAGCCTTTGATGAACAAAGATTTAAGTATTTAATTACGGCTATTGGGATAATCTCTTTTGAAATTCTTTTGAAAATATGCCATGTATAAGTTTTCTATTTACAATCTAAGCTCTGTTACAAAAGGTTTTCTCCAAAATTTTCTAAGTATAAATTCTTCTGAAGAGAAATTTACCCTCGGAACAAATCTTTATTTTTCTTCCAAAGGAAAATTACTCTGCACAAGTATTCTCTTCCGAAGAGTTCTTAGCCTCGGAAGATCATTTGATCATAGATCAAGTTTCCTTTCGAAGGTTATTAACTTCTTTTCTCGGAAGAACACTTTACCCTTGAAAGCAAAGTGGTCTTCAAGACATAATTTGCTTTGGAAGATAAAGTGGCTTCGGAAGACAATTAGGAAAGAGAAACTCTAATGTTCTCTCAGAAGAAATTTTACTTTCAGAAGAAAACTTTACTGTGTAACGGAAATCTTTGGGGCCCACTCTCAAAACGTAAGATTTTATGTAAGATTGTCAGAATATTTTTAATGACTTATCCTTACTGCCCCTGTCAAATCAAGCCGCAAAGGGTCACTTCACATTATCGGTTTGATCTTTCACCCCACATATAAAAGCTTCCGACTTTCTTTTATACTTTCTTTACCACTTTAGAAGCCCTACATAGCCATTTCCATTATCTTCCTCAAGTTTCAAATTCCTTCCTTCAAACAGTACCCTCGAACAATGGCTCTAAACCCTCAATACAACCAAGTCGCCATCTTTGACTCTTTAAGGGATGTCGATTTTTCCCCAATCATCCAATTCCTGAACCAATCTACATATCTTCCCACTCTAACGGTTAACCCCACCATCTATTGAAACCATATGGCTGATTTCTGGGCCAATGGTCAAAATGAAATACTTAACAATGAAAGGGTTATCCGGTCTAGAGTCTGTGGACAAGAAATTATTATGAGTGAAACCACCATAAGAGAACATCTGGAACTCCACAATGCAGGAGCCCCCACTGAGTTTCCCAAACCAGATTTAGAAGATAGTTACACCCAAATGGGATATGGAGGAGACGTGAACAAGTCTACAGTTTACAAATTCAACTTCTCTTACAACTGGAAGTACTTGCTGCACATCATACTACGCATCCTGCCAAACAAATCAGGAGGTTAGGATCAAATTCCTTATGATCTTGGTTGCCTCATTCATGGATTGGTAAAGGGCCTAAGATTCAACTACTCTCAATTTGTGCTGAATAACTTAAGAGGAAATCTCATTAGGAATACATTTTACATGTATCCCCGATTTATTCAGCACATAATCAATCGTGAGCTAGATGAGGACAAACTAGAATATGCAAACGTTCTAGTAGTTCCTCAAATGAGGTTGGGTATCTTCAAAATGCTGAAGAAGTTATCCACCAACTTCACTAGAAGGTTCACTCATCTACTTCCAGGTATGCTTGGGCCTATGGCTCCTGGTGACATCCCTGGAGGCCTAGCAGGTGATGAACCCACACCAGACACCACCATTTCACAACCAATAACTTCTTTCCACCCTATCAAAATTACTTATCAAAGACACCCCAAATGAATCCATGTTCAATCTACTCTGATTGAACAAGTCCCCTCAGTTCAAGCCAAAAAGGCTAGAGTGGAACACAGGGCTCCCACTCAGCCAGAGGTCCAACCATCCTCTACAATTGACCTCAATATCAGTGTTAAGTCTCCTCAATCTCAACTTGATGAGCTCATTTCCTAAACATCAAGCCCTCAAGGTGAGTTCCTACACTCCCCTGAGCAGCCAAAAAAGGACAGCCATATTATTGGCATAATGCCACTAGATGTTGACCAAGGTCCCGAGTGATTAGGAATAGACAATATATCCTTCACTGACCTATTAACCTAATCTGATGAGGATTTTATGTTTCCTCAAGGCCATGATGTCGATCTACCACACCAATCTCCAGATCAACCGAGCCATAGGGAACCTCTACTTTCTAGCCCACATCAGCTAAGCCAAACTGAGGTAAGTCTCGCAGGTATGAAGTGGACTCATGTAGACTTAGCTGCCACTACTGAGAGTGTCTCGTTGACCTCTAATGATAGTGGTAACATTACTGGGACTGATTCTATGGCAGCCTTGCCAATTGGCATCTCTAAAAGAGATATCAGATCACAAGAGAAACCAGGGAGCCAAGAAACCACATCTGTTGGTGAGTATGAACATACTAGGTATGTTACCTCATTTCTAGATGATTCTTTTAAAGAAGATGAGGAAAATTCTATAATTCACCAATCATTATCTGCTCTTTAAAGTCTCAAATCTTGAATTCAAGGTTAGGACTTCAAAAAACTGGTCTACCACTCAGCAACTTGAGATTGAGAGTGTTAAGGCTAAACTAGCTGAGGCAAAGGTTAAGAAGCTTGTTAGGCACGTACCCATTCAAGTCTCTTTAAGTTCTTCAACTATCTCATTTACTTCTCAAGATGATGCTACCAAAAAGGGGGACAATGTACAGAGACAAATATATGAGGATCTTACCCTGACCATCTCAAATCCATCCTCAACTTATCCTACACCACAACACTCCACAACCATCTTCCCACAGCCACCTCCCATTGCAATTCAAGTGGATCCCAGTATGCATATTGATCTTTACACATTCATAACCAAGTTTCTTATAAGCTCCTTACTTGAACAACCCTCACCCGATGTAGCAGTAGACTACTTTGGAGCTGAAGAGCTTCAAAGGTTGAGTGCGCCACCTATCACTGAGAAAGACGTTGGTCAACCTAATATCCCTATTGAACGTAAGATTGATTTTGAAGGGGAAATAAGGACTCATGGCCTAGCAACTGAATCAGTTGGGGCAGGTAGTGATATTCAAATCTCTTATAAAGTAGAAGTTCAAGCTGCGAAAGGGATTATTAAATTATCATCTTTGTCTAATGATCTGCTTATCACATGAGCTATTCTTGATCTAGCCTCTGAGTAAATAGTGAGGACTTCCTCAAAATCCCTCTCTCTTCAACACCACAAGTTCAATCCCACTCTTCCCAACCTGAATCATCCAAGCCCGAATCTCCAAAGGTTGAATCTTCCTCATATCGTAAAGGAAAAAGGAAGATGACTACTGAAGAGATTCTGGAAGAAGAAAAGTTGGAAAAGCTGAAGAGAAAAGGTAGACTCACAACTAGGAAGCCGCTACCTGCAAGCAACAAGGCGGCAGCAGTAGCAGCTCAAGAGTCTATCAACAAAAAACGAAGAGTGAAGGTGATTGATAAGCTCATCAATCTAGGAGTAGATAATGAGGAAATGCTCCTACTCCTATTTGATAAGCTTATATAACTAGAAAAGGCAACCCTGCTACAAAATGAGAAGGAGGAAGCAGTAAAGTTGGCTGAAGAAGAAGAGAAGAGGATAAAGAAGGAAGAAGATGAGCACATGCAAAGGGTGCAGAGAATAGCCTTCTTCTGCTCAAGGGGCTATTCTTAGGTAGAGCTGACTCCTCAAAAAATGAGATGATCTTGTTCCTTTTCAACAAAGAACAAGATCAGATCAACAAGG
This sequence comes from Flaveria floridana, assembly GCA_018326465.1. Taxonomy (NCBI): domain Eukaryota; kingdom Viridiplantae; phylum Streptophyta; class Magnoliopsida; order Asterales; family Asteraceae; genus Flaveria; species Flaveria floridana. The sequence goes on along the minus strand of BJCO01367520.1, from coordinate 3,194 downwards.
AGAGGAAGAAGGCTGCAAGAGAGAAAATAAAAGAGAAGAAGAAGAAGTAAGTGGAGGCCAGACTTATGGCTGCCAAGAAGGTGGGAGACAAAGCCTAGATGAAGGCTTATCTCTGGGCCAATAGCTTCACAGGCAGTTATATCAAAGCTGACCTTCACTTAGGAAGAAGGAAAGAGGTATATCAAACTCAGAGTGTACAGAGGATGGTACCGAAGCCAACTCCTAAACCACAACCAATAAACCTGAGCCCACACCTCTTCCCTTTCCTATCAAAATCGAACCTACTACTGAACCTTACACCCCTGAACCTACACCATCAGCCTTAAACCTACCATCATCTACTGCCGCTCAACAACCACCACCACTACTCATCCTAAAACCTAAAACAAAACTCAAAACCCAACAATTACCCAAGCCATCCTATGAACCATCTAAGCCTCTAAGCTTAGAAGAATGCAAGGAGATCAAAGTAATGCTCATCAACTGCATAACCCTGAGCAATATCTTTTATGAGGAAGAGTCCATAACACTAAGATACAATGATGGCTCCTCCTATTCCCTCACAAGATATGCATTTATTGATCTGCCTAGAGGAACATTGGACCAAGCTCTTCAACTCTTGGCTGCAAACTCTGATTCCCTCAAAGAAGAAGAGAAGAAGTTGAGAAGAAGACTGGTGACTCTACTAGATACCAGGAAAAAGGATAAACTGCCAAACATGCCCCTCACTCCTAGGAAGAAGATTGTCCAGTAGAGGTTTAATGACTATTTTTATAACATTGTTGTGGAAAGAGAGAATGGTGAAGTCAACAGACTTGAGACACCATCTCTGCTACGCTCAAGTAGATTTGACATTGCTGAGTTAGTAGAAAGACCATTCTCTAATCCCTCAAACTCCCAAGTAGCCGCTCACATCAGAAATCATCTAGAAGGTCTTTATCTTGCCGAGTTAATAGAGAAGGAAAGAACAGAAGAGGAGTTGAAGCTGAGAAAGGATGAAGAAAAAGGTGCCACCACTGAAGGAAGGTCATTCCTTCAAATGATTCAAGGAACTACTTCAGAGTCCATAGTTAGATTGGAATATGACTATAATTCCCATTAACTAACTCTCTTCAGAGGGCCATAACAAAGGGTAAATGTCATTCACCATAACAAATTGGATCTCCTATCTACCAATGACTTGTACAAACTTCTCAGCAATACTTCTAGAAAGAATAAAGAAACTGACAAATATCTTCTTCCCTTTGGTGCTGAAAGTTTTAAGAAGAAGAAGATAGTGAAGTGGTAGCATCAGCAAACTACACTTAGAAAATTTTTAGTACAACTAAGCAAAGGCTTTCAAAGATAAAGATGCACTTCCAAAGCAAAGTTAAAGATCTTTTGAAGTTTAAGGATGAAGAACTTTCGAAGGAAGAACTAAGTATTCCAAGACTAAGTAGTTCTCCTTCTGAAGTACAACACTTGAAAGATTCAAGATAAAGTCTTCCGAATGAAAAGGTCATGAAGACTTGCTAAAGTATCGGAAGAAGTTATCTCTTCTGAAGTATAAATGGTTTCGGAAGACATTATTATTCCGAAGCCATTTTACCTTCGGAAGAACTAACTATGGACCAGTGGACATAAATATGGTCTGACTGACAAGTGTGATATACTGCATGATGTTTTCCCACACCCATGTAGTTGACCAGAAGGAAGAACTAAGTCTTTCGAGGCTAAGTAGTTCTCCTTCCAAAGTAAAACACATGGAAGATTCAAGAGAAAGTCTTCCAAAGGAAAAAGGTCATGAAGACTTGTTGAAGTCTCGGAAGAAGTTATCTCTTCCAATGTATAAATGGTTTCGGAAAACTTTATTCTTTCGAAGTCGTTTTACCTTCAAAAGAACTAACCATGGACAAGTGGACATAAGTATCGTCTGACTGACAAGTCCGATATATTGCATGGCATTTTCCCACGCCTATATAGTTGAACATACTTTATTCCACTATCCACCTTTATCAGTTAGTATAGTTACCAACCTTAGTAGGTAACAAAGGATAAGTCATGGACCTGTAAGGACTACCTAATCTAGGATAGTATTTTATCTTAAATACCTTACTTCTGGCAATGTTGTATTTGTTTAGATGTAAGTTGTAGCTAGTTTTCTAAGTATAACCGGCTGTAGATAATAGTATATATAGTTTCTCAATGTAACTCATTATGCATGCTTTTTAAGAGTCTTGTAAACACTGACTTGAGAAGTAATATATACAAGTATCTTGAAAAACTATTTCTTGTTTTATTAACTTAGTTATTACAACCAATTTAGTTTGAGATTCTACATCATCACACGAGTGAAACTTAGTGAGTTTGAGGGAAAATATTGTGTTGAGAGAACAATACCGATCCTACATTGACTCTATCCAACTACTTCACCTCCCTTACCATATATCCTCCACTTTATGAAGATCAAGTCTTGGAGTTTTGGAGGACCTGCCAACACATATATCCTCCACTTTAGATGTGTATATATATATATATATATAAGTATGTATGTATGTGTGTATATATATATATAAGTATGTATGTATGTATATATATGTATGTATGTATATATATGTATGTATGTATATATATATGTATCTATATATGTATATATATATGTATGTACATATATATATGTATGTATATATATATAAATGTATATATATATATGTATGTATATATATATAAATGTATGTATATATGTATATATATAGATGTATATATATATAGATATATGTATATATGTGTATATATATATGTATATATCTATATATGTATATATATATATATGTGTGTGTGTGTATATATATATATATATATATATGTTTATGTGTGTGTGTATATATATATATAAGTATATAGACATAATTTTTGTAATGAAAATTACAATGAAACTGTTAAATTTTTATATATATATGTATATAGGCGTGTATATATATATATATATATATATATAGAGGGAGGTTCCCCTAAAAAATAATTTTTCCCTAAGAATACTAATAAGTAATCTTAGCCTTCTAATTATCTAATTAAAGGCTAAGATCAAAGTGTAGAAAAAATAAGTAATCAAGGGTAATTTGGGTATTTTATTATATTACCCACAATTGTTGACTTTTTAAAATTTCCCCCTATTTTTTTAAATGCTAATAACTTTTTCATACGACATTATTTTT
>BJCO01367519.1:0-10830 GCA_018326465.1 Flaveria floridana | reverse complement strand
ATATATATATATATATATATATATATATTCCTTTTTATTCGTTGTTATTTGTCCAAAGCATATATTATTTTTCAGTTTCGTATGGTTATATTTATAAGGTCTTGGAGTCACATTTGTTCTCTTTAGTCGAGTTCATTTGTCATAACATCCTTTTAGCCTTATGTACAGTATTAATCACGGTTTCTAGTTCTCGAATCATTTGTCTTCCAACTTTTCATCTAAGTGAAATCTTATAATGTGTCCAAGTACATATTTTATATTAACATTCTACCTTAATCTTTTCTTTTTAAGATAAATAACACCATCCATTATTTCATCTTAATCACGTTTTCATGGCATCATATTCAACATTATCCATCATATTTCTCTTAATTATCATCCTATGATTTTATTTTTAACATCATTTCTACTTAATCACTCCTATAAACTATAATCAACCAAGTCTCCCATCCTACACATATATACATACATACGCAACATATACATACAACTATATACATTCTTTTGAACCTAATTTTACCAACAACATGATTTCATAAAACTAATATAATTTCAACATATATTCTTCAGATTTGTAACCCAATTCCAAAACCCATTTTTCATCAATACATCATTTTTCATAAAACATCTAAGTGGGTGAAACTAGGGTTTATCAAGATTATCATTTTGATTATTCATGCATGAAGTGATAATGACAATCTAACCCAAAATGAGTATACCTTGAGCCTAAACCAACGATTCCAATGCTAGCGTGATGATTTCTAGCACCCGATTACACCTCTAATGCTCCTAACAATGTTCCAACTAGAAAGTTTCTCTCGTTCTTGAGTCGAATGAAGGTGGTGAAGGTTCCTTAGAGTGATAGAGGTGTGATTTCAAGGGGGGTGTCAGTGGTGCTCGCGACGGCCGAAGGGGGTGAGGGTTGGGTGACCGAGGGTGGTGTGGCGTCAGGTGGTGATGATAGTCGATGGTGCGGATGGCGAAAATGATCGCGATGGTGGATGGTGGCCGCGGTGGTGATGCAGGTTGATGGCGGTGGTGATTCCAAGTTAATGATGGTGATTGAAGGTGGTGGTGACTGGTTGGTGATGGTGGTCGACGGTGCGGGTGGCGTATGGTGGTCGCAGTGGCGTGTGGTGGTTGTGGTGGTAGTGGTTCTGGCGTGTGGTGGTCGACGGTGTGGCGGTCGGCGGTGGTGGTCTCGACGGTGGTGATGGTAACCGGTGGTGGAGTGGGGGAGGGGAGTGAGGGAGATGAATGGGTTGTGGGTGTGTTTGCGGGTGTTGAGTATGTGTTTAAAATGTGTAAGTATGTATATATATGATTTTACAAGATTTGGTGGATGGTAGGTGTCACCCATGCATAATTTTTATTATTATTATTATTATTATTATTATTATTATTATTATTATTATTATTATTATTATTATTATTATTATTATTATTATTGTTATTATTAGTATTAGTCTCAAACGGTTTACTGACTTTGAGGTTCGTTAGAACCGTTAACCTAAGTTTTTAACTAATCAAACACAAATAATAGTAAAAATAAAATTATTACTATGTTAGTTTTGTAGAGCGTTGACCTGATTTGAACGGTTGTCACAATTTTGAATGTTGGTTGGGCTGTATTATGTGATTTGTGTTGGTGCTAGGGAAGCAGGAATACTAATGAGTGGTGGTATTTGTCTGTTTGAGTGATAGCTTCTGGATGTTTGTGTTTGTTGGGTGTTTCTGTCAGCTTTAGGTTGTTAACATTCTCTGGAGAAATGACCATAGAGTTTACAATTGTAGCATCTCACCTTGGTTTTATCAAAACCAATCTTGGTTTTTTTATCCATACTTAAACCCTTGTTCCTTTCTATGAACTTCTTGGATCTGTGACTGTCACACCCCAAAAATCGCAGCGGAAGGTCGCGTGACGTGGTGGTAACGGAAGTTGGAATTATTCCAACGGTCGTAGTCAAACGTTATTGATTAATAAGTTGACTATCTTTACATGACAAAATATTTGAACATACTACATTATCAAGCTTAGTTTAGAAAACAACAAGTTTATCATTAAAGACTTAAAGTAGTCAACATAAAAACGTTTGGTCTTTCCAAAGACACATTTCCATCATTCCCAAATCAAGCATACCTATAACCCTGAAAAGCATGAGAAAATACTAGTCAATATAAAGTTGGTGAGTGTTCGGGTTTTCATAATTTTTATAAACAATCAGTTTTTCAAAACCGTTATGATGTAGTGAGATAATATACTCAACATAGACTAGCTAGGTACTATGATTAATTCAGGTCATAAGTCCATAATCAAGCCAAGCAACACGTCGTTGCCCCACAACTATCCAAACATATAAACTCCCTCGCTACAACCTGACCAGCGCGACTCGTCATGAGAGCGGACCCTTCTAACCCGATAAATCTACCAATATATTCTGCGGCCTCATCCCCAAGGTTAATGATTATGGGGGGATTTACAGCCCAATAGTATTCTCAGATACTATTGCCTCAACTTATACCGTCATAACATATATTATACTCGTTTACCCATTATATATAAAAATAGTAAATGAACATACATTCTTTTCCCCCAAAATATTTTAAATAATATAATATTTTAAATGGGGCCGAATTACTCACCTTTGATGTGATTCAAATCTCAGGTTTATGCGTCTTGCACCGGTCTAATCACGATCCTTGACGTGAAAGACTCATTTTAATAATAGAAAAGTTTGTTTTTTGTAAGAATGCAATTCACCCAACTTATTGACCTTTTTACTCGTGAAAACGCTTTAAAATTTGTTACAGTAATTTTTGAGAAATCATTTTATTCGGTGCAAGTTATTATTAATACACTTGTATCTAAATAATAATACTAGTCATATCTTATTTTTATAGTCGTTTCTTATGTAGACTATTGTACTTTCCTACCAACGGTGAAAGCCATTTTATTCATTGACTCTCACTATGTTTGTGTATATTATTTCCAAGTATCGTGTTTTAAACTATTAAAATAATATTTATAATTATATTTTATATATATATATATTCTTTTAAAAGTGATTTTATTTATTAGTTTCATAATGTTAAATTTTTAAGTTATTCTAACTTATTTTTGATGGTTTCGAAATATATTTATATAATTTTACTTTTATTAATCATAATTTTACCCATAAAGATCTATTTTATATAAATTTTTTTTGAAAAATCTTGAAACTTCATTTTTAGTAAATTTCATCGTTCCATTAATCTTATATGTAGTTTCCAAGTCCTCTACTTAACTTAACAAAATTTTCTCGTTAAAATCCTTCTTAACTCGTTATAATATTTCAACTTAGTTATTCTTCCAAGAATGTTATGTCCAACATATAATCCATCTTTCCTAGTCTTGATATCTTTTTATTTCACTTAAAAATCCTTATTATCCAAGAGTTCTTAAAGTATTAATATTATTCATTTGTCCATGTTTCTAACTAATAATCCTTGTAATCCATAATCAATATACTTTTTAACATACACATACATTCATAACCATATACGTATATTTAAACTCATTCTTTCAAACCCAAATCATACACATAACAAGATTTCATCATCTAAAACTATCTAACTTAAATATTTTCATAATTATATCCCAAATCAAAGACCCAATATTCATCAAAGCATAAGTTTTCTAATAACAAGTGAGCGGGTGAACAATGTTTATCAAGATCCCCATCTTGATCTTCCATGCACGAACATATATAGATAAATTAACCTAAATAATTATACCTCAAGCCTAAACCAAAGGTTTCTAGCGTTAGCTCATGATTCTTCGACACCTGGTTTCACCTTCAAGTCTTAAACCCAACTTTACTTGAAAACCCTCTTGTGTTTTACACAAAGAATGAAAATGAAGGTTTCTTATGGTGGTGATGGTGTGATTTCGAAGGTGGGGCAGTAGTGGTGCTCACGGTGGCCGAAGGGGGCGGGGGTTGGTTGACCGATGGTGGTAGGGTGACGGTTAGAGGAGGTGGTCGATGGTGCGGGTGGCGGATGGTGTAACGGTGGTGGATGGTGGTTGCGGTGGTCAATGGTGGTTGCGGTGGTGGATGGTGGTTGCGGTGGTGGATGGTGGTTGCGGTGGTGGTGCGGACGGTGGTTGCGGTGGAGTTGTGGACGGTGGTGGTGGTCTCGGTGGTTATGTTGGGTGGTGAGGGTGACGAGATGGTGGTGGTGATTGGTGGTGGTAGTGGTTCGGCGGTTGTGGTGGCCGACGGTGTGGTGGTCGCGGTGGTGGGGTGGCGGCCGGTGGTAGAGGCCGACGGTGATGGTCTTTGTGGGGTTGGTGGTGACCGTTGGGGAGACGGAGAGAAGAGGGAGATGAGGAGATTGTTTGTGTGTGTAGGTGAGTGTGTATAGTGTGTGTATATGGGTTATATAAATGGAATGTTGGTTGAGTTGTCTTGCATGCAAGACCAACATGTAATCACCACACTAATGTTATTATTATTATTTAGTTATTATTATAATTGTTTAGTTATTATTATTATTATTATTAAATTTAGTCTTTTGTCTCAACCGGTTAACAGACAACAGAATTCACGTGAAACATTGGTCAAAGTTTCAGATAGTCAAACGGCTCAGAAATAATAAATAAATGTTTATTATTAGCAGACAAAATTGAGTTGGTATTGACCTGATTTTGATTGGTTGTCAAAGTCTCTCATTGTTTAACAAATTTCGTCCCGAAATTTACGTTGTTGGATCTGTATTAGGCTTAGATTTAAAAAGATGTGGATACTTCTGTTGCATTTGGTCTTCACGTTCCCATGTAAATTCAGGCCCTCTCTTAGAACTCCATCTTACCTTGACCAATTTGATTTGACCTGGTCTGAGCTTCTGAACCTTCCAATCCAAAACTTCTATGGGTTCTTTGATAAAATGAAGTTTGTCGTCAATACAAACTTCATCTGGTGGAATAAATAGTGATTCATCTGACATACATTTCTTAAGATTAGATACATGAAATACGTTATACACATTACCAAGTTCACTTGGTAGATTAAGACGGTATGCAACTGGTCCAATACGTTCTATTATCTCAAATGGCCCAATACGTTCTATTTCTCGTTTACCAAATCTCACAATGCCCTTTCAAGGAGATACTTTTAGAAATACTCTGTCACCAACTTGAAATTCCAATGGTTTTCTTCGATTATCCGCATAGCTCTTTTGTCTGCTTCTTGTCGCTTCAAGTCTCTTTCTGATCTGCTCAATCTTATCATTCGTTTCTTGAATGATTTCTTATCCAGTTAATTGTTTTCACCAATTTCTGCCCAACACAAAGGTGAACGACACTTTCTTCCGTACAAAGCTTCAAATGAGGCGGCTTTAATACTAGTGTGTTAACTATTATTCTATGATAACTCAGCTAATGGTAAGTGAGTATTCCAATTCCCACCATAATCTATCACACATGCTCTCAACAAATCCTCTAATCTCTGAATGATCCTTTCACTTTGACCATCTGTCTGAGGATGATAAGTTGTACTCATGTCTAAGCGAGTACCCATGGCTTCATGCAAATATTGCCAAATTCTCGAGGTAAATTGACTATCTCTATCACAAATATTTGAGATCGGTACTCCGTGGCGAGATACCACCTCTTTTGTAGAAGTGTGCAGATTTTGTTAAACGATCAATTATAACCCAAATAGTATCGTAACCACTCAATGTTTGGGGTAATTTCGTCATAAAATCCATCGCGATACACTCCCATTTCCATTTTGGAATCATAGGATGCTGTAAGAGTCCAGATGGCTTCTAGTATTCTACATTTACCTTAGAGCATGTCATACATTGTTTACATAAGAAGCTATATCTCCTTTCATATTAGGCCACAAGTAAAATTCTTTTATATCATGATACATATTGTCCGATCCCGGGTGGATTGAATATCTCAATTTATGCACTTCATCTTAAAATCTTTCTACGCAAGTCTCCACACTTTGGAACCCATACTCTATTTGCAAACCGCATCAAGTTATTGGAGTTAGGTATTAACTCTTTGACCATTCCTCGTAGACCTTCATTTTCCAAATTATTGTCTTTTAGTGCTTCAATTGAGCGTCACGAATCTGAGTAATGAGATCTGAATATATGGTTAATTCTAGCGCTCATACACGTAAAGGTTTTTCTCTTTCTTTTCTACTAAGAGCGTCTGCAACCACCTTAGCCTTGGCTAGGAGATATCTAATATCACAATCATAATCATTCAATAATTCGACCCATCGTAGCTGCCTCATATTTAAATCTTTCTGATTGAAAATATGTTGTAAACTCTTATGATTAGTGTATACAACACACTTGGTTCCGTAGAGATAATGTCTCCAGATTTTTAGAGCAAAAATCACCGCTACTAATTCTAGATCATGGGTAGTGTAATTCTTTTCATGCACTTTTAATTGTCTTGACGCGTAGGCAATGACTTTGTCATTTTGCATTAATACACACCCCAAACCTAATAGTGAGGCATCACAATATACTACAAATCCGTCAGTTCCATCAGGGAGTGACAAAATAGGTACACTACATAGTTTTTGTTTTAATAATTGAAAAGCTTCTTCTTGGTCGGCACTCCACTTGTATCTTCTATCCTTACGAGTTAGCAGAGTCAGTGGCTGTGCTATTTTTGAATTTTTTTTGATAAATCTACGATAGTAGCCAGCCAATCCTAGAAATTGTCGTACTTCTGTTAGGGACTTGGGTGCTTCCTAATTCTTGATTGCTTCGATCTTAGTCGGATCCACATAGATACCTTTTTCGTTAATGACATGTCCAAGGAATCGAACTTCCCGAAGCCAAAACTCATAATTATAGAATTTTGCTACAACTTTTCTTCTCTTAGTATGCTTAAAATAAGTTGAAGATGTTTCTCATGTTCTTTAGATTGTGAATATATTAAAATGTCATCAATGAACACTATCACAAACTTATCCAGGTAAAGTTTGCAAACCCTATTCATGAGATCCATGAACATAGCAGGTACGTTGGTCAGACCAAACGGCATTACTAGAAATTCATAATGACCATAGCATGTTCAAAAGGCTGTCTTCGGAACATCTTCTTCTGTTATCAACAATTTGTGGTAACCAGATCGTAAATCAATTTTTGAATAGTAACAGGATCCTTGCAGTTGATCGAACAGATCATCAATTCTTGGTAATGGGTACCGATTCTTAATGGTAAGTTTATTCAATTCTGGGTAATCAATACACATTCTAAATGATCTGTCCTTCTTTTTAACAAACAGAACCGGTGCTCCCCAAGGAGAAAAGCTTGGTTGGATAAATCATTTATCTAATAATTCTTGCAGTTGTTTCGACAATTCTTGCATCTCCGAAGGAGTTAATCGATATGGCGATCGGGCTACAGGTGCAGCTACAGGCACTAGATCAATTTGAAACTTAATCTGCCTATATGGAGGTAAACCCGATAAATCTTCAGCAAATACTTCTGGGTATTCTCGTACAATTGGAATATCTTCAATCTTCCGCTCTTCATTCTTAATGTCTACAACCTTTATTAAGAAGTTGGATGTCGCTTACTTAGATATCCGAAAGCTTTCATAACGTTAACAATTTTTACGGAAGGCTTTCCTCTGTCTCCTTGAATAATTAAAACTACATTGTCGAGTGTTGGTATGCGTATAATCTTCTCATAGCATACTACTTCGGCATGGTTTCGAGAAAGCCAATCCATTCCAATGACTACATTGAAACTTCCAAGTTTGACAGGTAATAGATCAATGCTAAAGGGATGATCATTAAGTTGTATGGTGCAAGTCCTAATTACTTCACTTGATTTTATTTTCTTCTCGTTAGCTAATTCAATGATGTATTTCTTATTTAACTTACAAGGTTTTACACCTAGTGATGGCTCAAACTCTTTGGATACAAAACTTAAATCAGCACCAGTGTCAAACAAAATAGAAGCATACTTATTGTTAACAACAAACGTACCGTTGACCACTGTCGGTTCCTAACACGCATCTCTAGCATTAATCTTGAAGGCTCTTCCTCCGGCCTTAGGCCCATTCAATTTCGGGCAATCCTTCTTGAAATGTCCTATGATGCCGTACTCAAAACAAGCACGATCACTTCCCATTACTTTAACATCAGGTTTGGTTCAGCAATTTTGACCCATGTGGCAACGAGTGCAGACTTTACATTCACCACCATGAAAATATCCATATTTATTGCATTTCCCTTGATATTCTTTGTTTTGCCTACTATTGCTAGAAGTCATGACATTTGCTCATTCAGACCGCGGATTAAAACCCCTCTTGATATTTATTTCCTGGAACTTCCGAATCACTTTCTTTTCCCATCAAATGATCTTCTCTCAAACTTGTCAATGTTCTTTTTGGTTTCTACTATTCCTTTTCCATGGTTGTATTTCTTGATCAATGTGGGTTTGACGCTGTAACATTGCTTCTTATTTGAGGTGCTAATCCCTAAATACACCTCTTGATTGGACATATTCCGGTGTAACCATTCATGGTACTAATCTGGAAAGATTGTTGAATCTAGAAGTGTAGGCTCGTATCTCAGCACCTTCCATTGTGAGGTTCCAGAATTCTATCTTGATTTCTGCAACTCATTTCAAGGGCAATATTCACAAAGCATCATCTCCTTCAGTTGTTCCCAAGTGAGTGCATAAGCATTGATATCCCCTAAGATTTGACGTTGAGAATTCCACCAAGACAATGCTGTATCTTGGAAAGAACAGGTTACATACTTAACCTTTTAATCATCAGAACAGTTGCTTATAGCTATAACACCTTCCATCTTTTCTATCCAACGAACAATATCCAGTGGTCCTAAGCTCCAGCAAACGTTCTTGGATTGAATCCTTGGAATGTTTTATAGGAACATCCTTGAATTTGTCCACCACACAAACTGCCTGAATTTCCATTCAGTCCTGAATCATTATTCGCACCAACATCTGAACCAGTGTTGGAGCCGTTTCCCATTCCATTACCAGTTGTTCTATGTCCACCTCTTGATCCGGCTGCTAAGTTAGCATCATGTTGCTCCAAAGCTGATTTGACATGTTGTGCTATTATCTGAGCTAATTCTTCCACGGTAGTTGGTAAATTAGGGTTCCCGCTTGATGACGTATTTCGTGGTCTAGGTGGCATGTTTAAAGTTCTGCTATACAGGTAGGGTAAGAAGGGGGTTTAGTAATCGTTTAACATTTAGGACTTATAATAATTTATTAATTCATCACTCCCAATCGTACATGTAACATCATTTTAACGATTCAGAAATCATAATTTTAATAATAATAATATTATAACTTCAAAATAACATGTTGTTCATTCATACATAAGTGCCCGAATCATAAGTTAAGTCAACCATCAAAAGAACAATTAGTTTAAGGGCCAACGCAAAATAACATCAAAAGAGTTTTAAGTTCTGATCAAAATACACAAGTTCTCCAACTTGGTACCGACTTCTAACTTAAAAATGGTGCTCCACTACTCATGTGCATCAAGTAAGAAATCATCATCATGCAAAATGTAGCTATTGCCATGGCAGCCTCAACTCTCTCTCCCATCACTACTGTATGCTGCTGGGCCACCATTAACGATGCTTCGGCAATCTCAACTCTATCTCCCATCGCTACCATCTGCTTCTGGGCCACCACTAACGTTGCTTCAGCAGCTTCAACCCTCTGCTCCGTCAGAGTAAATCTTTTTCTAGTCTCTAAAAGACTAGCCCTCTAGATTTGACACTCTGAAATGGATCTGGCTCAGTGTACTCTCAATCTAACACTCTCTCTTATTCAATCATCATTAATCTCCCATCCATAGCCCGACCTACTTCATCTTGAATACATAGCTTCTTCTTCATCCCAAGTAGCTCCTTCTCATATCAAACACGTTGAGCTGTCAGAGTAGCCACCACACGCTCAATATGCTCACCATCAATAGAAATCCTACATGGAGTGATAGATGATTCTCCCACCTCAAAGGTAGAAGGAATCCTATCTCTCAAGGCCCATCCTCGTATCGTATCCATAATCTAGCTCCACTGCTCGTCAAACAATCTGGCCCGTTTGGACGTAGGCTCTCCATTCAGGCACTCATCATCGGCAATCACTCTCTTAGACTCCCTCTGTTTTCTCCTCTCGTACACCAACCGAATCTTCGGTGGGTGTTGAATAGGAGGAATAGGTGCAATGGGTGTCACTATGGTCGGGATCGCACTCCCCTGAGCCAAACCATCTAGCTCATCATCACCTTGAGCCTGATCCTCATGCTTATCTTCAGTCCGATCCTCAGGAATCAGCTCGTGAGAAGCTACAACAGGCGCAGGTATCCATCCATTTCCCGAGTCCCCCATGCCTGGGTAGAAAGTAGCCGCAAATGATGGCTGAGAAGGGTGATACCATGGCATGGTGGATACGGGTGATGATGCCAACATCTGGTAAACCCTCCTTGTCCACTCGATCAGACATCTACAGAAGAATAATACTCCTGCACTTATTAATCTAACATAATATGCTAACTTAATCTATACTAAATGAATAATTAAATTTTTAGCATTAGGTATAACTTAAGTCAACTCTACGCCTTAGCCTAGCGTAATGCTTGAAAGATGGAAATATCTTTGTGTAACACCCGGATATTTTTATTCTTTTGTAAAAGGCATGATATTAAGAATAAAAGAGGGAAAAGCTATAAGGTCTAAGTGGAGGGACCAAAAGTGTAAAAAGGACAAAATCTTTGAAAAGTTGGTGTAAAGGTGGGCATGGCCGCCCACCCTCTTTTCACATCAC
>BJCO01367517.1:0-11317 GCA_018326465.1 Flaveria floridana | reverse complement strand
CCCCCCCCCACCCCCCCCCCCCCCAACCCCCCCCCCCCCCCCAACTAAATATCGTGACTATAAAAAGAAATGCATATATGACTTTGGTTTGATAGAAGGAAGCAATATACCCCAAAACAAGTTTACCCCTTTCATTTTCTGTCATCTATTCATTTCTTAACTAATTAAAGATGGAGCTAAATCACTTGAAGAATCAGACCAACTTCTCTAGAAATTCCCTCTTTGAACAGGTCACATATATACTTATATTTTTGTATATTTTATTGTTAGGAGTTGATTTAATCTCATTAAAACTTGTGTAGTTAATTAATTTGTGTGTCTCCTTAACAAATCCCCTAGTATATATAACAACTTCCATTGTCTTCAGTGGCATTCCTCCTGATCCTAACATTATGTCAGTCGAGCATCGATCTCATTTATTTAACACATATGACGAATATCTCATTAAAAGGTTCTATCGTTCCTATTTAGTAGCCCCGATCACCAACTTCATGCATCTCACTTGAGTAGCACCTCGAATGCGCTTGTCATGATTGGTTTAGGTCTCCATGGTATTCGGAATCGATCCCCTCTTTGTTGACCCACTTTTCTCTACTTCACCATCTCACTTTGTCACCACCTCAAGGGTTTTCAGGCATTGACGTTTATCTCTTTCACTATAGAATAATAATAATCTATAAGATAATGTGTATTATTGATTATATTATTTTTAAAATTACAATAGGAATAATCAAAAAAGAAATCTAATCTAACAATGACCCTTAATTATGCTAAAGACAATTATAACAAAAGTTATAAATTCTGACTCGTATATTTTCTAATCATGATTAATACGTGATTTTTTTGTTTAGGGTTATTTGGACGAACAATTTACCCAACTTGAGGATTTGCAAGACGATGCAAACCCTAATTTTGTGGAAGAAATTGTCACACTGTTTTTCTCCGATTCAACGCGATTAATTCGCAATGTCGAGACCGCATTGTAAGCTGAGAACTAACATTTATCCAACTCTCACCAACATTTTACCTGCTCTTGTGTTGCTAAAGTTAAAAGTTGATATGGATATATGTTTAGCAACCACTTTCATTAACAAACTTAGGTTGCTAAATTTGTTTGTCACAAATATATAATTGCCGGAGTATAATTTGTACTAATTTAATGGAGGGTGTATTCACAGGGAGAATTACCCTTTGGATTTTTGCAAGCTCGATGACTATATGCATCAATTCATGGGTAGTAGTTCAAGGTATGCAACGTCACCTATTAAACACAATAAAAATTGATGTGACGTTAGAATTTTGGATGTAACTTATTTTTGAATGACTGTTTAGTTGTTAGTTATTAGTATCACCAAGTTATCAATATTTACCCATGCCAAAGTTTGAATCTCAAATCTTTAAAAAAATAAAAACCCCCCACCTCCCTCTTGACTACTATGCCAAGAGGTCAAGACCAGATGTATAATATATAAAGGATATAAGACACTAAAGATTATTATTATTATTATTATTATTATTATTATTATTATTATTATTATTATTATTATTATTATTATTATTAATATCAAAATATTTAATCATTATATACTTAAATATTTAAATAAAATAATACTTAATTTAAGTAGTATTTAGTTATTAAGTTATTAATAGTAAATAATTTTAAATACTAATTTAAAGGTTATAAATAAGATATTATTTAATGTAGTGAATAAAATAATCTCATATTATTCAATAATATATTAATAATATAAATTAAATAATGTATTTATTAGAACAAACTATTAAATGAGAGCAAAATAGGAATCATTGCATAGATCAATTGTATCATATGTTTTATGAATTGTGTTAAATGTCTTAAAATTTAAGTAAATGTTATTTGTGTTCTTTCATCCTTATATATAGTGTGAATAAATACAAAATTACAAAAATTTTGATATTAAATTATCATATTACAAATTAGTAAAAAATTTAAGCAACTAGAAATTAGGTAGTAAATAAATGTGAGATTAATAATAAATATTAGCTAGAAATATTAATAAACAATAATTTTATTATATTTTAAATTGTTTATGAAAATTAGTATTTACATTAGATATTAAAAACTTGGAATTATTATAAAGATTTTGGCTATTAAACTAAATTATTAAACAACATTTAATCTATTACATAGTAGGTAAATGTTCAAACAAAACGAGTTTTAAATCTAAAAACTGTAAGAACGAATCTTAATTATCAAATTCTTAATCAATTTGGTGAGATTAAAAAAAATTATTTGAGTGATATTTTGGGTATGACCATTTACGTTAACTTTTTTTAAATTTCCCTACTTTTTTAAACGTTTGTACCTTTTCTATACGATATATTTTTTTGGATAAAAATCACATCGTAAAAAGAGCATTTTTTATTTTTAAAAAGAGTATGGTATCATTATATTAATAGGCATTTTTTTATATCTTTCAACTCATATGATTTGTCTTGTTATTATGTATTTAATGCACTTCATTGTGTATTTTCATTTATTATTGTGTTTTGATGAACACTATTGTGTTTTTTAAATGACAAATATTAAAAAACACATAATCGAATCTACTTTTGAGTATGTAAAATATAATGATAAAATAACAACAAAATAATTTAATACATTAGAAACAATGATAAAATTTTAAAGAAATATAAAATGTTATCATTATTGTTTTGTTTGCTTACCATTGTGTTTTTTTGAATACTATGAGTTTTAAAACAAACATCAGTGATATATTAGTATTATATACTTTTCTTATATAACACAATCTTATAATTTCAACAAATTTATATCATGTGTATATAAAAACAATGACAAAAAAGATCTAAAATTATATAAAATGTAAAACACATTGATATATAATACAACAAATGATTAAACTTATATGATAAAACTTATTTGATACAATGACCTTACTTTTAGCACAGATACTTGCCGATCAAATACAATGACCTGAGGTATTTATCAAATGAACAAACTGTCATTCTTTTAAAACGAAAACATATATAAATGTCAAACTCGTAATCTTTTTTAATCCATTTTATTAAATATCCTTATTACTCTAACCATACTCTAAATATTTAATATTATATAATAATTATTCTTATCACAACCGAAAGATAACAAAAAAATATTGGATGCAAATTTTTAATCACTATACATATTTATTTTTTTTACCATTCAAAAATAATAATTCTAAATCTCACAAAATTGCTAACAACCAAACATCTTCTTAGATACATATAATCGTTTGATGTGATATCTTCTTGTTCTTTAAGGGCGTCCATCAAATTGAATCGAATTCGAGTTAATCGAATCGAATAAGTCGAAATTTGAAATTTTCTAAATAGGATTGAATTTGATTCGAGGTTGAAAAAAAATAAGTTGAATTTGTATAAAATCCAACAGGATTTCGAATTCAAATTTATTCCATTAATGTTATTTAGTAACGAGCAAATTCATAAAACACAACAAGCAAGTCAAAAGTTATCCACAAATATTTTATAAACTTTCAAATTCTTAATTACTCATATATATATTTTTAAATTAATATACAAAATAAATAAGTATAAGTGTATGTATTTCCATTTGAATTTCAAATCGGATAAAAAATCGCAAATTCGCAATTCAATTTGAGTTCGATAATTAGACTTCGAATCGAAACAAATTCGAATTTGAAAATTCGAATCGAATTTAAAAATTCGAATCGAATTTGAAAATTCGAATCGAATTTGAATTGGTGATTTTCAAATCGAATATAATTTAGAGTTTTTTGAAGTCTATTCGATATTAAACATGTCTATCGTTCTTAGTTTCTCATATATATATATATATATATATATATATTAACTAATTTGATGAATTTATAATAATGAAAATAATTTACCTGCAGCATTGGTGCGAAAAAGGTGAAAGAAGAATGCACCGGGTTTCAGGAATGTTGCAAAGCTAGAAATGCTGACGGGTGATTATATTTTAATGATCAATAATTCAACCAAGCATATTCGTATTTTAAAACACCCAACTCATACATCCTCCAACCATATTTCATCAAACAAATAATCTGTTGCCAAATTTGTTGTTGGTTGCAGATGCAAAAGGGCATTTCAACGAGTGAAGCAAGAACATGCCACTCTACAGAGAAAACTTGAAACATATTTTCAGGTTTCTTTTTATAACTCCCAAAACACATATATAGTAGTTATAATTAACGATTGGACAAAAACTGTTACAAGACACCTAGCGAATTCAAAGAGGATGTTGAATTGAGTTTCGTAACACCATGACTTACAATGCGATAAGTCATAACAAATAGATGTTAGACCTTTGGCATTGTAAGTCATGGTGTTATGAAATAGTCTGACATCCTTTACAACTTCGTTGAGTGTCTTGTAAAAGTTTTAGGCTAATTGACTTTTTAAATATTATCATAAGTACTGATACAACATATATATGTATTCTTCACTCACTAATAGTAGAACAAATATATAGAAATACACATGGGTTTGGAAAACTAGTTGACGCTTGTCAACTATATCACGAATTCACTCCTAGATTATTACTGAATTGCTAGATATACATCAATGAAAAATTAACCAACAAAAGTTTTCACAAAACATATTCAAAATTTGATTATTGTTGACCATTGAAAACGTTGATTCAGATCTTGAGACAAGGTGCAAGAACTTCCAAAGTTGAATAACAAGATCAAAGAATCAATTTGAAGGAGTCGAAGAAACTACTACGAGATATGGCCATAAGTTTATCTATTTCTATACTTATATACGTGTATACGCACTTGTATTTTAGTATTAATTGTGATTCTCAATTTTCTTTTTCATCATGTATTGAATGTAACATCCAAGTCGAATAATATATGGCTATATATAAGATCATTTTATTGGATCAATAGGTGATATGATATGCTTCACAGTCCAAATTATGATTACAAAAGGATCCGGTTTATCAAGAACTATACTTATGCATTCAACTATAAGATTATATAGATGATTCTTGAACTAACGAGATACAAAAATATCAAGGAGATGTATTACATACCTAGTTAATTATATGATAATTGGATATGGTGTTATGATAATTGGTTTGACCCCTAGTGGTTCTCGTGTTTACTTGTATATTTATAGTTCATGGATTCATGGACAATTGTATAAACGGAGTTGAGTTCATCCGATTCTTATTATCTTAAGGTTGGTGTGGCCGTGAGGGAGTTTCGAGCGTGTGACCCATATATATATGACCTGTTTTTTCAAGAGGTTCAAAATTATAAACATTTATCTCTCTATATATATTTGGTTAAAAATCCATATATTACATGAGCTAAATTAAAATATTAAATTAAATATTTTGGAGCAAAAAGTAATTATAAAATATCAATCTTTAATATAATAAAATTTTATAGAACCAGGACCAAAAGAATCACATTTCAATTATTTTTCTAAAACTGAATTAAATTAATCTATTAAAATTGGAGTGTAACGAAATTATTTATTTGAATACTTCGGCCAACAATGAAATGTGACAAAAATACCGTATGATTCAACAAATTATTAGATCTTAGAATATGTAAATGTATGATTAAAGTTTTTTATAATTGGATCCTTTTTGCCTATAAAATCACTTTTAATATATGTAGAATTCAAAAAAGATATTATTCAATAATCTAATAGATGATAATCAAATTTTAAATTAAAAACTATATAGATAAAAATCAAAACCAATTATTAATTTCGATGCCTAAAATAATGATGTTGATTAACATAAAAACTTAATCTAATTAATGTCTAATATGATGTAAAAAATAGTGAAATTATTAATTTAATTGCCTGGAAATGGGTAATGTGTTAGAAAAATAAACGTGGAAAGGCACCATATAATGAACCTTTGTAGTGTGTGTATATATATATTGTATATATTAATTTATTTAAAAATAACCTAAAAATTAAAATCACAAATAAAAAAATATAACCCAATAAACTTTATAAGTTTATTTTTAGTGAGAATTACATATTTCTACCTACAAACTTCATCATTCACATATATATCCAACTTAGAAGTTTAATTACATATATCTCCTTGTATAACGTAGTCAATTACATATATATATCTAGATTAAAAGTTTAATTACATATATCTCGCTGTCTCTTCATGCAACATAATATGAACACATAAGTTTACTCATTTTGCATCGTGAGTAATTCTCTTATCTCAAATCCCACTTTTGCACACGTTTGATTCAAAAACTTTAAAACCCAAACCGTCTTGTGAATCTATTTAATAGCTCGAATCGAACTTAAAGTGGACTCTAACTAGATGCGTTGAAATCGCCTTATCACCGTCCACCATCCAACTAACAGCTGCCGCTGGAGGGCGGAAAAACATAATTAGTGACGAGACAATTCCAACATAATTAGTTTATGTCCATTCGAGTTAAATAGTAGTAGTTTCGAGCTACTTTATAGTAGTTTTGAGCTACATGAATAGATTCGCGAGAAGATTTGGGGTCTCTTGGTTTTGAGTAAAACAGATGCAAAAGCAAAATACGAGACCAGGGAATTATTCGTAACACAAATTCAAGAAAAAAAAATCGATGTTCTGATCGTGTTGCATGATGAGATTGAAAGTGTCTTGTACGCGAACTAAAGAATGTTACTACAGAAAGGTAAGCATACCATATAGAAAGTAAGAAACGTTAATATCAAAAATAAACAAATTAAAAAAATCAAAAGCTAGTAAAAAAGCCGGATAATAAATTGGTAATATGTAATTTTATAGTTTTAGTAAATATAAGAGTCAAGTAGTAATTATATATGTTATTTTAATAAAATATATCCAAATTGGTATATATTTAATATTTATGTTTAATGAATAAGATATATGTAATTAAATTTTTAGTTTGACTATATGCGTAAATGACTAAGTTTTAAAGGAGTATATATGTAATTAAAATTTTAAGTTAGGTATATATATAATTAATTAAGTTTATAGAGGGAAATATGTAATTCTCCCTATTTTTAAAGTCGTTTTTACTTAGCTTCCAAGAATAATATGGTTAGGTTTTGAAGGCCCATTTTTACTACTTGTTGATAGTAATAAACCTAACAAACCAAGAAAATACGAAACAACACATAATAACCTATGTTTTTTCCTCATTTTGAAAAGTTTTCTATGCTAAAATTTGGTGCCTCTTTATTGCTTTAGTATAGCCTATTTATTTGCATCCCTACATGTTCATTCAAGTTGAGAGGATGTTTGGCCAATCGAAGTTAATTCCATATTTTGCTGTTTACCGTTTTTGGTCGGGTCATGTGTTTTTCGCATCAAATATTATACTATGCAAATGGTGGTTGCGTCAGTGGTACATTAGGTAATTCACTACAAGAAAAATGATCATTAAGAACTGAAAAATTAGTCCTTGATACTTTGAACTCAGTCCTTAATGGTCATTTAGGACTGATTTTACCAATCACGAGCCAGTCATCTATTCTTTGTCCCAGATAGTGTTAGTAGTAACTGAAAATAAAAAAAGCCACTTGTGGTGCAAGGTGGCGACGACAATATGCCATGACCAGGATTCTGTATAAAATAGTAGGATGTTTTCTTAGGGTACCTAGAGTGGGAACCAGGGAGAGCTAGGGAATGCCTAGTCCTCGGTGTGTTACAATGATATCTTCATCAACTGACTTACAATGGTGTTCAACTTTTACATGTCGCACATGAGCAATGACATGGTTAATTTTCCAAGGATGTTTGGGAGCATAGCACTAGATAAAAAAATTGTTCAACCTAATGCACAAGGACAATACATGATGAGGGGTGATTAGAAGCAACCAAAGATAATGCTTAAGAAGCGTCTCAAGATTTATGGATTTCACATACTTTTTTAGGATCCCTAAAGCTAACAATGACATCAACATCCTCGACCGATTTTATTTGTTCAATGATGTTATGTCACACCCTAAAATCGCATAAAAAAGACACGTGTGACAACATAAATTGTGAGGGAGTTTAGGGGTTGTTGTTTAATGATATCATGTAGGGGCTTCCTTATATGCTATCTTTGTACCTTTTTTAGAGAGAGAAGTTGTAAGGGAGTTTAGGGGTTGGTGTTCACCGTTGATCAACTCATCGTCATCAATCGTAGTCATTATTATCGGAGGCTAGGACCATTGCACAACCACAACGATGGCTTTCTTCTCTATAACATGTCGCTGCTCAGCCTCCCTGTGTGGTTGGGGTGGAGCAGGTGGCGGTGTCTGGTTGTAAGACTACTGTCGTTACCATCATTACCCACGGTGGACACAAAACATGGGTCGTCGGCAACCGTCGATCTTGCGAGAGTTGTTAGAGTGGCCATGCGACCACCGGTTGTTGGTGGGCAGCGGTTATTTGTAGATCTTGTTGGGCTTTTAATAGGTTTGATGTTTCTAGGTTTTTTTTTGGCTGGGGTAACGACGCCGATGATAGATATTAGTGGAGGTCTCAAAGTGGTTAGAGCAACCACCAATTCTTCATGGGTGGCATCTTGCCGTAGATCTCGCCGGAGGTCTCACCCTTTAACATGGTTTGATCCTTTTGGGGGTTTTTATCATGGCAAAGAGGTTTTTGACGATTGGCTACTGACATCGCGGCCTTTTGTGGTCATCTCTGTTACTATCGATGTGGGGTGTAAGGTAGCCCTACCGTTGCTAGAGGCTTAGACTTATTAGCCGCCTTAGTGGCGGCACATGCCGTCATCCACTTTGTTCCTCTATTTTATATGGTTCATTGTTCCTCCTGCATGTTGAGGTCTCGGGTTCCTCCATGATGGGCCTCAGAGTTTCGTTTTATTTGGGGTGTTTAGAATTATGGTGCAATTTTGAACATTGGATGTGGATGTATAGATAGATTTGTGGTTGTTCTTCTGTTTATGGTGACCTGAGAAATGTTCCTAGTATCATGCATATATTAGTGTCACTTGCCATTGCATGTTGTTATTGCTAATGATATTCTTGATAAAAATACTGTTACTTTGAAGCAGTCGATGATGATGAACATGTGTTCATCTCAGACCATTTGTTTTGGTTGGTTTGGGGGATACGTGAAAACTGGTGTGAGGTCCTTTGGCGTGGTAGTCATTTTCGGTGTGTAGCAGGAACCGATCATCTATTCTGGGCCACGTTGACAATTGCTTTGTGCTAGCTTTAATAGTTAGCTTTTGGCTATAATGACGGGAATTTATGCCTGAGCCTCAGTTTAAACATTTTCATACGACGTGCAACGCACATTGAATTAAAACACTACTTTTATACAAAATACATATTTTGTATACAAAATATCACCTTTGTAAACATACTTTTCCAGATCCTTAAGAAACTTTAACATGCAACTTGTCATTCATCAAAATCTCATAATTTTAAGCATCATCTTCAACTAGGTGATTATAATCAAGTACCAAATCCATACATGCATTTGATATGAATTTTTCTTACTTATTATTTTTTTCAAATCAGATTTATAATCATCAGTTTCATAATCATCATATGCATTTTGTAATCTAGTATTTATGAACATATATATTGCTAACAAGCACCACACACATATACATACATATACACGACATACACACACATCATCGTTAAGGATGTGTTTCTTTATGATCTTAGTTCTCATTTTAAGTTAATCAAGTATAGATCATCCCTTGCATGTGATAATCTCACAACAATCAAGTATAATCAAGACTCATTTCAACACATACACAAACATACATTTCAACACATATACAAACATACATTCACATTAAAACACGATTTTTCTCTTTCAAAAACCCTCATTTTCTTAAAAGATCATTCTTTAATCATTTTGTAATATGTAGTGAATAGAAAGTCAAGTTTATTGGTTATTAGTTAGTTAGTTTTAACAAGAGTTGTAATGGTTGTAATAGTTTAGGGGTATAATGTGTAATATGGTAGTAATTTAGTTAATTACCGTTAACCAAATTGGTATAAATAGGTAATTGCTTCGGAAGAAGAGGTGATGCTCAAAATCCGATTGTTCTTGTTCTTGATCTGTATTTTGATTCTTGATTGAATAAAGTTGGTATTTCTTTGATATTGTTCAAGTTCGATTAGTATTCAATTTCTTTTATATTCAACAATTGGTATCAGAGCCATAATCGGCTCGATCAAGATAGAATGGAGAACCGAAAATAAAAATTGAAGAATGATGACCATTACGAAGTTTGATATAGAGAAATTTGATGTCCGAAATGATTTCAACTTGTGGAGGTTGAAGATGAAGGCACTGTTGGTGCACCAAGGAGTGGTCGATGCTCTGAAGGGTGAAGACAAATTACCAGAAGAGCTATCGGCCAAAGAGAATAAAGAGGTGATAGAGAAGGCTCATATTGCTATAATTTTGAGTCTCGGTGATAGGGTACTCATGGGAAGTCTTGAAGGAGATCATTGTAGCGGCGGTATGGACCAAATTATAAGGTCTATACATGACAAAATCATTGGCTAATCGACTGGTTTTGAAGAAGAGATTGTATACTTTTCAAATGTCACCAGGAAAGTCTCTGGAGGATCACATCGACGAGTTTAACAAGATCGTTCTTGATTTAGAGAACATCAAGGCTAAAATCAAAGATGAAGATTGTGCAATCATTTTATTGGCTTTATTACCAACCACCTTCGAACATTTTGTAGATACCTGATGTTTGGCAGGGAGAGTTTGTCTATGGAGGAGGTAATTGCTGCCATGAATTCAAAGGAGCTACACAAGAGAGGTGAGGTGAAAAGTGAAGGAGTTGATGGCCTGGTAGTATGGGGAAGGTCAGATCAAAGTAACTTTAAGTCAAAATCGGGAGGTGCTAAATCAAAATCAAGATCTAGACGTAGGTGTTTTATCTGTAATTCTGATAATCATTTGAAGAAGGAGTGTCCTGAATGAAGAAAGAAGAAGGCTGAGTATGGCAAGAACAAGACTCAAATGAATCACTCACGTGAGGGATCAGACAGTGGTTATAACACCACTGATGTCCTAGTAGTGTCACTGTCACACCCCAACCTTGACGGCGGAAACGTCGAGGTGTGAGAGTTAAGATCGTTCACAGCCATATAACGCTAGCCTTAAATGTAAATATTGTTATTATAAGTTGCAAATGCAATTACAATCATAAGTTTCAACATGAAATAAGTCAAAACATAAAACAAAAGTAATCCAAAGCTTTTCATTCTTTAATCTAGGTCCAAATCCTAGATTTATGCAAACTTCAAATGATGACTTCAAACTTGGCAT
>BJCO01367516.1:0-14921 GCA_018326465.1 Flaveria floridana | reverse complement strand
TCTCTCTCTCTCTCTCTATAACTTACTGTTACATGCAAAATTTCTTGTGTTCTTGTTATAATTTCTAATTCTTGTGCTAAATCCGCTGCGAATACAACCTAGTTGATCAAACTAGAGGCTGAGATCCTATCATTTTGTCACTCAAATACCTGTGTGACTAAGGGTGGAGAGATCTTAGGCCTTCATTGCTTGGTGTTGCACTTTAGCTCTTGCAAGAGAGAGGTTGTGAGACAGCTTCACCAGCTGGTGCCTTACTGAGGGTAATAGGTATTGATGCAATTCCTATCTCAAGGTTCAAAAGCTCAACTACTAGGCCTTCACCCAAGATTTTCCCTTCAAAGCTAATCTAAGGGTCCACCTTTACATCTAGTCAACCAACAGTCTTGCCTGCTAGCCTTTTTCTACATAGTTTGGTTCTTCTATTGAACTCTTCAAGCACCCTAAACTAACTTTACAGCTTCCCTGTTTTGTTCTGGGTTAGCAATTGGCAAGTCAACTAAATAGATACTCTCATAATATCTCCGGTTGTAAAACTTGAACACTTCTTGATGTCCCTTAGACCTAGAGATTACCAGGGCTCTCCTATCAGTATCATACCTCGTCGCACTATTGGATTTTCAGCAGGATGTGATAGAGTAGACATTGCCCTTGCTAAACCCTCATCTAACACGCTTTGAATCGGTGAATCCACATCAATATGGGCCTCAGAAGGTTTGTTAAGTATGGATAACAATAAGTGAGGGTGGCGAGTCCTTCCTATCTATACTCTGGGTAGAACTCCCAGGTTTTAGGATTGTAGGTAGGATTTTCCTCCCCTTTTTGATAGCATCACCCTCTTGCACAAGGGAGCTAACAGTTAGGTCCAGCACATACTCACGTTCTTGTGGACCTTGTTAAGTTTGACTGATAGGTATCTCAACCAACTTTCCCTTGAGATAGGTTATCTCAACTTGCTGGTCATTGACCTGTCTTTGTAAGCTAGCCACTTGAATTTCTAGGTGACTAACCTTTGAAACTAAATCGGTGCATGTTTTAAATAGTTTTTACACCTTTAGTTGCAGACTCCTCTCATCCTTATTAGCATACTTATGGGGGGATGATAGAATAAGACCAAAGTCTTCTTCCTCATCACCAGCTTAGAGTTCTTGGCTGCTAAATTTCCCCTTCACCATGAAAGCTTCAAGAGAAGTGTCAAGGGTAGGTTTCCTTGGTTGAGGTCTTAATAATGTAATCACCTGCAGAAGTGAGAGCCTCTTCCATATGGTTTTCCTTAAAAGGTTCAGGGAGGTCCACCTCAGTTGGGGTTGGATGATGTGGATTGGATATGGGTAATTCAATAGCACTTACCTCTCTTTAAGCAAGGGTGGAGAAGAGAGACTCATGGTACATACTAAAACCTATATCCTTATCATCATAGAATTCTAGGTTCAGGATTGGTTGGTAGAGATCTAGCGGCTAGGGATGGTAGCTTTCCCCTAAAGCTCGATCACTAGAGCTTTGAGACTCAGAGTGAAGACACAAGGCTAGGGTAATGAGCTCATCAAGCTAAGGATGAGGAACCTCAGCACTAATTAAAGGAATGATGGGTGTCATTTGCTCCTTAGAAGAAGTCGGAGCTCTAGTTTCCACTTCCTCCTGCATGGGTGAGTGTGTATGGGCCTGCACATCCTGCGTAGTTTGTGTAGGGGATGGTTTGCATTTTCTTGAGTAGATGCGATGATTGGTGGGTGTATGAATGAGGAAGATATAAAAGGTGTGGGTTCAACATTTGCTTGTGTTGCCAAGTTGTCACCTTGAGCAATAAGCTCTAACATTTTTGGGACCAAGCCTATTTCTACCCCTAAGAAGCCAATAGTAGATTTTCTCATTGTTTTAAATATTTCAAGCTTCATCTTCCCTAATTTAAGAACATTGCATGGTCCCTTAACTGTGAGCCCAATTCACAATTAAGAATTGTTGAACATATGTAGAGAACATGTAGTGCTCTAAGGAGTCCAAGTTAGCAAGAAAATTTGTTTAAACTGACCGGGTCCGAGATAAGAATCTGAGTTGATGTGACTCAACTAGGATCAAATAAGATGATTGAGTCAATGATTATGTAATGGAAATACAAAATCAAAGAACATTAAATGCTGAAAATACTAATAAACTCTTTGTATATTGATATTGGTAAACAAGATTCAAAGTGTGCTAGGGTTTACTACACAAATAGAACATATTCTATTTATGGGCTGATACAATGCCTATACAAAATGACTAAACTACCTGACAACTATACATCAGAATACTAGTCTAAGTATAAAATGATATATAATGTATCATATAAGTGTTACGTATGGGTTGTTACGTGTTTGTGATTTGTGGATTATGTGCTATTAAACATGTTTCTTTTTTTTATTATAAAAAGTTGTACAATTAAAATTTATAAAGGCTACATATAAACATGATAATTGGGTTTTATACAATTGATCTGAATTCGTATTTGACTGTATTAATGTTTAATGCGAACCCGAACCAAGAACACAAAACCAGCCATACTTTGAAAGGCAGTTGGAAACGCTAATCTATACAACAAGATCAATGTAGAATCAAAAGGCCCAGATCCCTTTTGACTAGTGAGTATGATATGCCATAGTTCACATCCTTATCTAATACAAAAAGGATAAAAGTACATAGTTGGAAAGTTACAGACTCAATACCTTAATATATAATTGACATAAGCATGGACTTTTCACCAACTCATCTAACTTGGTTAGTCTTTAGAGATGATAGTGAAAAGGTGTTTAAGCTTTTGTTAAAAGCATGTCAGAGAAGACATGCCTTCTCTGTCTTTGGAAGACTTTGTCTTTGAAGCTTTAGAAGACATCATCTTTGGCTTTGGAAGACTTGGTATTTTGACTTTGGAAGATATGATACTTAGCATAATTCACCGAGTTATGTCAAATCTTTGAAGTAACTTCCTTGTACTTCATATGTGCTTGCTGAGAGCTTTTTGGTTGCACCAGCCTCTAAGTGTAATCATTCTAAACTTCCCCTAGACTGATGCTACCAAAACAGAAGGAGAACCTTGAAGCATAATCTTCATCTGTTGAGAGAACTCTCTAGAATCAAGACCATTCCCTTCATCATCAGTTGCTCGGGATTCCTCAAACTTTCAAAGTACCTTCTCATGTCATAGAGATCATGCAGTGGGGTCAAGTATGTTATGCCAGAAGTACATGTCTTGACCCCCTTGATCTATAGTGATATACCATCTGTCTGGGTTAGTAGTAAAGACCCAAGATAAGATTGATCTCTTAGAAGCAAGAGGCTCTACTATGACTGGAGTTTGCTGAGCATCCTCTTCTTGAGCACCCACAGGATGTTCTGACCCATCCTGAGGTGTAGAGGTGGATGCCATGGACTTTTTCTTCTTCTTATCCCTTCTTATGGCCATCCTTTTCTTCTTTCTGTACTTTAATTGAGAAGGCTGGCCTGCACTACCAAATGGTTCTTGTTTGTCGTTCTTAGTTGGGCCATTTTCCTTCACAGGTTCAGAAGGAGAAGGATCAGGACCCTGCTATGGATCAAAAGTTAAAGTTGACAGTGATGCAGCACTAGGTCAAGGTTGTGTTCTCTTCTGGGGTTCAATCCTTACCTCATATTCAGGTTCAGCCTAACTTGGTGGAGAATGCAAACTAACAAGCTCACCGCTTTTGATCTTCTATTTGACCACTCTAATATGCTCATCCATGGTGATAAAGACATTGGACCAAGTCTCCTTTCAAAGAATCTATACAACTCCAAGAAGCTCACTATCTTTTGTCTGTTAGCAGAATTCTTTTGATTGGCTTTGATGGTGGCTATTTACTTTGTAGCTTCATCTTCCCCAATTTAAGCTTCATTGACTCGCAATCATTGACTCAATCATTGCATGGTCCCTTAACTGTGAGCCCAATTCACAATTAAGAATTATTGAACATATCTAGAGAACATATAGTGCTCTAAGGAGTCCAAGTTAGCAAGAAAATTTGGATAAACTGACCGGGTCCGAGATAAGAATCTGAGTTGATGTGACTCAACTAGGATCAAATATGATGATTGAGTCAATGATTATGTAATGGAAATAGAAAATCAAATAACATTAAATGCTGAAAATACTAATAAAGTCTTTGTATATTGATATTAGTAAACAAGATACAAAGTGTGCTAGGGTTTACTACACAAATAGAACATATTCTATTTATAGGCTGATACAATGCCTGTATAAAATGACTAAACTACCTGACAACTATACATCAGAATACTAGTCTAAGTACAAAATGATATATACTGTATTATATAAGTGTTACGTATGGGTTGTTACGTGTTTGTGATTTGTGGATTATGTGCTATTAAATATGTTTCTTTTTATTATAAAAAGTTGTACAATTAAAATTTATAAAGGGTACATATAAACATGATAATTGGGTTTTATACAATTGATCTGAATTCGTATTTGACTGTACTAATGTTTAATGCGAACCCGAACCAAGAACACAAAACCGGCCATACTTTGAAAGGCAGTTGGAAACGCTAATCTATACAACAAGATCAATGTAGAATCAAAAGGCCTAGATACCCTTTGACTAGTGAGTATATATGCCATAGTTCACATCCTTATCTAATACAATAATGATAAAAGTACGTAGTTGGAAAGTTACAGACTCAACACCTTAATATATAGTTGACATAAGCATGGGCTTTTCACCAACTCATCTAACTTGGTTAGTCTTTAGAGATGATAGCGAAAAGCTGTTTAAGCTTTTGTTAAAAGTATGTCAGAGAAGACATGCCTTCTCTGTTTTTGGAAGAAATCAGTACAGGCTTTGGAAGACTTTGTCTTTGAAGCTTTAGAAGACATCATCTTTGGCTTTGGAAGACTTGGTATTTTGACTTTGGAGGATATGATACTTAGCATAATTCACTTTGTTATGTCAAATCTTTAAAGTAACTTCCTTGTACTTCATATGTGCATGCTGAGAGCTTTTTGGTTACACCAGCCTCTATGTGTAATCCTTCTAAACTCCCCCTAGACCGATAGTACCAAAACTGAAGGAGAACCTTGAAGCATAATCTTCATCTGTTAAGAGTACTTTCTAAAATCAAGACCATTACCTTCATCATCAGTTTCTCAGCATTCCTCAAACTTTCAAAGTACCTCCTCATGTCATAGAGATCATGCAGAGGGGTCAAGTATGTTATGCCAAAAGTACATGTCTTGACCCCCTTAATCTATAGTGACATACCATCCATCTGGGTTAGTAGTAAAGACCCAAGATAAGATTGGTCTCTGAGAAGCAAGAGGCTCTACTATGACTGGAGTTTGCTGAGCATCCTCTTCTTGAGAACCCACAGGATGTTCTGACCCATCCTGAGGTGTAGAGGTGGATGCCTTAGACTTCTTCTTCTTCTTCTTATCCTTTCTTATGGCCATCCTTTTCTTCTTTTTGTACTTTAATTGAGAAGGCTGGCCTGCACTACCAAATGGTTCTTGTTTGTCGTTCTTAGTTGGGCCATTTTCCTTCACATGTTCAGAAGGAGAAGGATCAGGACCCTGCTATGGATCAAAAGTTGAAGTTGACAGTGATGCAACACTAGGTCAAGGTTGTGTTCTCTCCTTGGGTTCAATCCTTACCTCAGATTCAGGTTCAGCCTAACTTGGTGGAGAATGCAAACCAACAAGCTCATCGCTTTTGATCTTCTGTTTAACCACTCTAATGTACTCATCCATGGTGATTGAGACATTAGACCAAGTCTTCTTTCGGAGAATCCATACAACTCCAAGAAGCTCACCATCTTTTGTCTGTTAGCACATTTTTTTAGATTGGCTTTGATGGTGGCTATTGACTTTGTAGCATCTTACCTCATCTTCCTCTTATTAGTTTTTGCTCTTTTACCACATCTAGCTCAAGCTGCTTGGGGTTCAAACTCAACAAATTCATAGGATAAGAGAAGAAGGTCTACTGCTTGATAGAGACCTATGACACTCAGGTACGTTATCATGTTTTGCATGTCTTGTTTCCTACGAACCTAAGTATGTTGCTCAGTACAACCTTTTCCTTAGGACTTTCTTAAACTAGGGAGAGAGTAGGAAATTTGTAGAGTCTTTTTCTTATTCTTTTTTATTTTAAGGAACAGTTCTACATCCTCAGCCTCCATTCTTTCCTTTGATACTTCCATGTTAGCAGGTCCATTCAATTGCTCAAAAGGGTGAGAGATGAGTTCATCAACATCATAGTTCCTAGACCCTAGATAGTTCAATATGGCTACCCTCAACTCATCTTCTTGACTACTTGTCCTGGGGCAGCCCTGATTGCAGCTTCCATGAAGCCAGGGGTCTCACTTGAACTCTCTCCTCTTGTCTTCATCTTTTTCTCTCTATCCTCCTCCTTAATCTCCTTAGAGGTCATCTTCATATTCCTTTTGTCACTCACAAACCTATGTGACTAAGGGTGCAGGTATCTTAGGCCTTCATTGCTTGGTGTTGCACTTTAGCTCTTCCAAGAGAGAGGCTGTGAGACAGCTTCACCAGCTGGTGCCTCACTGAGAGTAATAGGTATTGAAGCAATTCCTATCTCAAGGTTCAAAAGCTCAACTACTAGGCCTTCAGCCAAGATTTTCCCTTCAAAGCTAATCTAAGGGTCTACCTTTGCATCTAGTTGACAAATAGTCTTGCCTGCTAGCCTCTGCCTATATAGCTTGGTTCTTCTTTTGAACTTTTCAAGCACCCTATCAGCTAACTTTGCAGCTACCCTATTTTGTTTTGGGTTAGCAAGTGGCAAGTCTACTAAATAGGCACTCTCATAATATCTTAGGTTGTAAAACTTGAACACTTCTTGATGTCCCTTAGACCTAGAGATTACCAGGGCTCTCCTATGAGTATCATACCTACATCGCACTATTGGATTTTTAGTAGAGTGTGATAGGGTAGACATTGCCCTTGCTAAACCTCATCAAACACGCTTTGAATCAGTGAATCCATATCAATATGCACCTCAGAAGGTTTGTTAAGTATGAGAACAATAAGTGAGGGTGGTGAGTCCTTCATGTCCATACTCTAGGGAGAAATCCTAGGTTTTATGATTGTAGGTAGGATTTCCTCCCCCTTTTGATAGCATCACCCTCTTGCACAGGGGAGCTAATGGTTAGGTCCACCACATACTCATGTTCTTGTGGACCTCGTTAAGTCTGACTGACAGGTATCTCGACTAACTTGCCCTTGAGATAGGTTATCTCAACTTGCTGGTCACTGACCTGTCTTTGTAAGGTTGCCACTTGAATTTCTAGGTGACTAACCATTGAAACTAAATAGGTGCATGTTTTAAATAGTTTTTGCACCTTTAGTTGCAAACTCCCCTCATCCTCATTAGCATACTTATTGGGGAATGATTGAATAGGACCAAAGTCTTCTTCCTCATCACCAGCTTAGAGTTCTTGGCTGCTAAATTTCCCCTTCACCATGAAAGCTTCAAGAGAAGTGTCAAGGGTAGGTTGCCTTGGTTTAGGTCTTAATAATGTAATCACTTGCAGAAGTGAGAGCCTCTTCCATATGGTTTTCCTTAAAAGGATCAGGGAGGTCCACCTCAGTTAGGGTTGGATGATGTGGACTAGATATGGGTGATTCAACAACACTCATCTCTCCTTAAGCAGGGTTGGAGAAGAGAGACTCATGGTACTTACTGAAACCCATATCCTTATCATCATAGAATTCAAGGTTGGGGATTGGTTGGTTTTGATCTAGCGGCTGGGGATGGTAACTTTCCCCAAAAGGTCGATCACTAGAGTTTTGAGACTCGAAGTAAAGACATAAGGCTAGGGTAATGAGCTCATCAGGATGAGGATGAGGAACCTCAGTACTGATTCAGGAAATGATGGGAGTGGTCTGCTCCTTAGAAGAAGTGGGAGCTCTAGTTTCCACTTCCTCCTGCATGGGTGAGTGTATGTGGGCCTGCACATCCTACGTAGTTTGTGTAGTGGATGGTTTGCATTTTCTTGAGTAGATGCGATAATTGGTGGGTGTGTGAATAATGCAGATACAAAAGGTATGGGTTCAACATTGGCTTGTGTTGCCAAGTTGTCACCTTGAGCATTAAGCTCTAACATTTTTAGGACTAAGCCTTTTTCTGCCCCTAAGAAGCCAACAGTAGATTTTCTCATTGTTTTAAAGATTTCAAGCTTCATCTTCCCCAATTTAAGAACATTGCATGGTCTGTTAACTGTGAGCCCAATTCATAATTAAGAATGTGTTGAACATATCTAGAGAACATGTAGTGCTACAAGGAGTCCAAGTTAGCAAGCAAATTTGTATAAACTGACGGGGTCCAAGATAAGAATCTGAGTTGACGTGACTTAACTAGGATCGAATATGATGATTGAGTCAATGATTATGTAATGGAAATACAAAATCAAAGAACTTTAAATGCTGAAAATACTAATAAATGCTTTGTATATTGATATTGGTAAACAAGATACAAAGTGTGCTAGGGTTTACTACACAAATACAACATATTCTATTTATAGGCTGATACAATGCCTGTATAAAATGACTAAACCACCTGACAACTATACATCAGAATACTAGTCAAAGTAGAAAATGATAATGAGCATTTGTAATGTTCATCCGCATTAAGTATTTCATTCGTATTGACTAATGCGTATGAACATATACTTAGCAATATTTGGTTCTGCATATCCACATTTGTAAATGTAGTTGAACAAATACTTGGTCGTATTTTTTCTTTCTCATATGTATTGACTAATGCGGACAGCCGACACTTGTCTTTTTTTCTATTGACTTCACATGCATTACATCTTGGACTTGTGTGGATTTCTTCTAACAAGAACAACCTTCAACCACCTCTTGAATTGGTATGTATGAGCCTTTCAAGGTCCAACAATATCCCCCTTAAGGATTATACAGCCTATGTATTTCTAGGGTATAAGGGTGATGGAGGTTATGAAGATTCTGGTGGTTCTTCTAGTGCAGGTGCTTGCCTTTCAGGAACTTGGATTGTTGACAAAGCTAGTGCAAGTTCAGGCTCAGGAGCTGTTGTCGTTCAACCAATGAAGGATCTAGTATTGCTTTGATCATATTTGAGAAGTCTTTAACCTCATTCATCTTGTCTCAACTAAGAACATGGATCTGTATTTGACTTATGGTGTGAATTGCCTCAATAGGCATCTGTCTTAGTGATATGGGTTCCCGTACAAATACAGGGGGACAACCCATCTCTGTAGATCAGTAAAGAAGCATTAGCATCTACTTCAAGCTTCACTATGTTTCCCAGCTGAAGAGGAACTCTTTTTCTTTTCCATTGTTCTTTCTTTCTATTGATTCTTGCATTGGTTATCATAAGTATCTTGATGCATTTCAAAAAGAAACACATATCAGCTTCTCCGAGCTTGTTATCTATCTCTGTGAAGTGTCTTGTGAATATATAGTGGATATAGGATTCATCTAACAGTCTCACCTTATATCCATTAAATAGCCTTATTTCAGAACCTTCTTTTCCTCCCTATTTCCTTTCAATCACCAACTCGTAAGTCTTCTCATCATAGAATACATTATTGATTGATTTGGACTTGTGGGTTCTAGTAACCATCTTTCTTTTTAAAGATTATGTTGGTTTTACATTCAACTATGGAAATACCAACTGTTCAGTTCCTTTCATTTTCTTCTTCTTTTCCAGAGGATTATTGAAAGATTTGTCTTTTCTTATGCATATTTCCTACAGAGACTTTCTTGAACATCTTTCGTATATCTTCAAACTCATGACCTCTGTACATGGCATTATGATTGATCAATTTTGGCTCAGCTAATTCCTTCAGACCATGTATCTGCATAGAGTTCACTAAAGTAGTATTCTCATTGAAGAACTAAACTAGCCTTAAGATCCTCGTTACCATAAACATATTACAATCACTGTCATACTTCTAGGCAATTATTTTCACATCCGCTTTGCCTTCTTAAGCAGACACACCCCTAATCATTTCTAAAGTGGTTAACCCTTCGTGTAACTTCACTTGAGAGGGTTCAATAAACCATTCAGGATTTTTATGCAGCATGGGTGGTAATACATCATGGTCTTCGGTAGTGAGTTAGATATCTGGAGCTGAAATTCTTATTTTGGGCTTTTTCCTTACAAACTTTTCTTCTATAGTCTTAATCTTTCTTTCTTTTCATTGACTATCTTGAGAATTGCAGTTTAGAGGGATTTTGTCTTCATGTTACCAAGCTTTCTTTTGGTGAATCCTTGATCAGAAAGATAATCCTTCATTTCCTTTTCTATCATGCTATAGGGATCATCATATTAGGATTAAGGCACTTGGGTCTGTTGAGATTACGTTAGAGTGAATAAGATTGTGGATCTGACTGTCACATCATCCTTTTTCACCTTTATCTCTTTCTCAATTCTTTTCTTTTCATAATCAGTGACAAATGTAAGGTCAAGAAGTTTATGCATCTTGTTTATTTCTTCTACCATTCCCTCATAAGTCATTTCAAACACTTCATCAGCATCATAACCATGATTAATCAAGTACATGGCTTTAACCCTAAGATCATCAGTTTGTGCCTTCTCAACCATCTCCTTAACAGATGACTCAACCTATGCATGACTGTCCCTAAACAAAGGGTCATCAGTTAATTTTTCATCATATCCTCCCTCTATCTCTCCTTCTTCCAAGACAATCACATCATCTTCTTCATAAATTGTTCCTCAGCCTTCTCATGCTCATCCAGAAATTGAGCATTTGCAGCAAGGCTTCATGGATCAACTTTTTGCTTCTTGAGAGTAGGTTCCTCTTCTACCACAAGCATTTTGCCTTTGGCCTTTTCAGATAAGTACTTCCTCTTTCTGGAGTATGTATGCATACGGGGACCAGAAGAAGAGGGTACAGTGGCTTCGGCTTCCTTTTTCTTCTTTTCTTTTTCAAGTTTTTTAGCTTCTTATTTTTGCTTTTAAGCAACTTCCTTTTCTCTTAGCTCTTCACACAGCTTCATTATAAGTTTGTTTTATTAATCAGTCAAGGTGACTGCAGGAACAAGCTGCAAGCTTAATTCTTCTTCTAATGGCACAGGATTAGGGGGAATCATAACAATTGGTTCAACTGGAGCTTTGAGTTCTCTAATAAAATCCTGGAAGTCTACATTAATGATGAACTCTCCAGAAGAATCGATGTCTAAATCTTCAATCAGCTCTTTCATCTCAAACTCCTCATTATGTCTTTCTTTAGAAGTTGGTTCAGAATAGACAACCATTGATAGGCTTTCATCTTCCTCCTTAAACACACTATGTTGAGATTGCTACGTAGTTTTTTTCATTCTCTGCCTCTTTAATGGTGTAGAGCCATCATCATCATTACTACTCCTACCAGAGACATCTTCATCTTCTTTTTTCCTTTTCAGTCTCATCATCCTTGTCTTTATCATTCTCATCATCACCCTTCTCATCGTTTTCTTCGGCTAGTTCCTCTTTAATCTTGATCAACATCTTAAGTTTAGAAACTCTTCTTGTTACAGCTTCTATCTGGCCTATGTAGATCGGATATTATATCAGTTTCGACATCAAGGAGATTCTCTTGTCCTTCCATGGAAAAAGTTTGAATGTTTGCAGCATCCAAGTGTCCACAAATTTCTTGCTTGGCATGTTCTAGGGCTGCATTAAGTTTATTAATCTCTTTTTCCTTCTCTTCTATATCATATTGATATTTGGTTTTTAGTTCTTTTAATTCTTTCTCCTTCTCATCCAGTGCAACAAGTCTATCACTAATGATGCCAGATCTTCTATCAAATAGTTTCTCTATTCTAGGTACCTTCAGTAATAGCTCAGAAATCATTTCATCCTAAGTATCAGGACGGTTGACTTTAGATTTTGTAAAGATTTCTATAGCACCGGCCTCTGAGTGTACTTGTATCTTAAGTATTTGAAAACCAGGATGATGATCCTCCTTATATGAAGATGATTCAGACCTATCTGATAAACTGGTAGATTCACCAGATTCAACAAATGCAGAAGCAGCTTCTAGTGAATAATAGGTAGGAGATACATGATGAGAGTGAATAGAGATAATAGAGGAGAATGGACAGGTAACATTCTAAAAGGTAATGGTATATCAGTATCTTGAACTGAAGGTATAGTATGAAGATCACCACCTAAATCAACCTATGGTGACACTTGCCTTAGTCCTTCTTCAGCTGCTTCAGCTGCTTCAGCATGCTCTTTTACAGTTTGTTGATCATGAGCAGCTGGATGTTCTTCTATAATCTCATGCACATCAGCCGGGACATCATTGTGAGCTGTTCCTCAACATTAGGAACAATTCCTCAGCTTCTTCTTCATGAACTTCTTCTTGATTGATCTGTTGTAGTATCCATGGAAGTAAAGGAAAAAAAGTTCCACTATAGAAGTTCCTCAGATCTCTCTTCTTGATATACTTGTAAGATTTGACATTGTAGTGAGGAATGTCCATCATAGGGCCTTCTACTATAATATCAGGGAAAGCTTCATTGATGAAGCATTGGATGAATAGGGGATACATCAAAGACATATGTCTTCTTCCTTTCTGAATGTTAGAGAACATGCCATTGAACACATAACTAGACATGTTGAATTGTCTGTTAGTGCACAAGGCATAAACAGCTAATGATGTAGTGATGGGGATGTCATTCCAACCAGTCTTCCTCTTTGACAGACAATGCTAGAATAGATGAATCAGGAATCTCCACTGCAAGTCAACTAACCCCTTGACAATCTATTTTCCCTCAAAACCCCTTTCATAACCAATGTTGGAAAAGAAGGTAAGAATGTCTTCTTCTTCTAGCTCTTTGGGAGAGTTGGCGTCAGACCTAAACTATAGACATTGTCTCATAGTTTGTTCAGAGATAACTAGTGTATGATCATCAGTGATCCTTCCAGATATGGTTGTCACACCATCCACCTGATTCACTTCAGTAGTCACCAGAATGATTTGATAAAGTTCTTATAGATAATGGGCCTAACCGTCATAGCATGTGCTATTCTTGTTGTTGAGATGAATCTGATCACGTATCTCAAACCCTCAGATTCTGGCACATCTGGATCAAGATATCCACTGACATTATGGAGTTTGCTCCAGGTAAGGTTTGCTATAGATTCTGAAATAAAGACACGTGTGTTAGTAATGTACTAACAATTATCAAATTATACAATTAAGAGCAGGTTTGACTTTTTTATATTTGACTTTCTCAAGTCAAAATTAAGAGTTCAAAGGTTACTGTTGTATAGGAATTTGACCTGTCTTTGATTTTGTGATGAATACCCATTTGTGTTATATTTTATGATTATTTTTAATTATATTTACTATTATAAACACCTTGTTACACTGAAACATTAGATTTGATTTCAACATTTTAAGTTTTGGTTCCCCTATTCATCATGGTTAACATAGGGTTACTGAATTGTTTGTCCCTTGTTGTACAGATTAAAATTGGTTTCATTGAACACAAAAATGTCATTGAAATCCATTGTTCATGGTTAATTTTTGATGTTTTCTAAACCCAAGGTTTTATGTTCATCACTGGTTTGGTATTTGAAGTATACAAATCCACTGAGAATCACCTTGTTTTGATATTACATTGGCTAAGAATCAAAATATAGATGAAATGGAGTTGGATGAACAATCGACACACAAGGTTTATGATGATTTCGATGATTGATGAAGATCAGTATAAAAAATGCTTGTCGCACTTTAGGTTCACTCAAATTTGAAAAATATTAAATGACTCTGATTAATGTGTTTAAATAGTTGATTTTAATGAATTTCTCAAATGCTGCAAGTGTATGAACAAATACAGAGGTTTTAATTCTCGTACCGTAGCAAATGCGGATGTTTTGACTTGTAGACATTTGTGAACTGAGACAAATATGGAAACACAAGACTTGCCCGCATTAACACTGTAACAAATGAAGAAGAACATTTGGTCTTGTCTGTTTTATATCAGAATTTGCAATGTTGCAGCAACAAGTGTGAATAATAATTTAGTTGTCCGCATTTCTTGAATTTCTATCCACATTAGTTAATGGTGATGGATGTTGATATTTCTGTGCTTCGCATTATCCATCCGCCTTAACTGAGGTTCAAACACACAACATGACAGATGAGTGAGAGCACATGATTTATTTTTAGTACAAATAATGTTATCCGAATTGATCATGTCAACCGCATTTGGGAAATGCAGATGAACAAAACTTAACCACATTGGGAAATGTGGAAGAACAAAATTTTATCCATATAAGTTTTCTGCCATCAAAAAGTTGATCTGCATTGGGAAATGCTGAAGAATAAAATTTTTATCTACAAAAGTTTTCTTTCATGATACTTCAGATATTGTTTGACACACTTGTTTGGAAACAAATGCGATGACTTAACATATCTGCATTAGTTTCACTTTGGTTATCTTGCATAAAACTATTACCCTCATTGGTATCTGCCTGGGTTACCTTCACCCGCATTAACTAATACTCTTACCCGCATTAAAGTTTGAAGTTGTCAAAAATTACTGTTTTTGTATGGATAGTTTTGACTGCTTTTGCGCTAATGCTTTGACTTTTATGATGTTTTGATTGTTGCTTTGACTTTTATGAAGCTTTGACTGTTATTTGGATTGTCAATTCTTGTTTGGATTGAATTGTACACCCGGTGTGATACAAATTTCCCAATTTCGACGAATCTTGGACTTTTGTGCTTCTAAATATTTGCATACACTGAGATACTATGGTATAACTTCCATACCAACACAGCTATTTTTCTAATTTTATATTTTCAAGAAAAGCAACAACTATAGAAAATAATTAATATATATATATATATTTATAAATATATATATATATATATATATATATAAATTGAGATTTTGCAAA
>BJCO01367515.1:0-10884 GCA_018326465.1 Flaveria floridana | reverse complement strand
CTGAATTGGCAAACATGCCCAAACCACAGGGACTAAAATAGCAATTTATTTAAAGAGGATATATTAAATAAGGTTTAAAAAATAGAAAAATAAAACATATATGTAAAATGACCAATATACCCCTCGTTTAACGGAGAATGTTAGATGGAGTTAACGGACTGGATGAATATGACAAGATTTGTAAACCACAGGGACACAGATGCGAAAAAATAAACTATTGGTTGAAAGTGACAATTTTCACCAAAACACAGAGACAAAAATAACAATTTACTCTTTCCTAAATAACATATGGACGATATTTTGGGCAGATATATAATCCCTACCTAATTTGCTTTTACGGGTCGCTAGCGGCTCCAACTTCCATCTATGTTGGCTAAAGAAAGATAAGTTTAGAGTATAAAAAAAATAAGGGAAAATATCATAAAATAGTAATTAAGTTTCAAAAATGTTCTAATTTAGTCACTCATCCATATTTTTCTCAAATTAGACCATCAAATGATCAAATCGAGTTATCATTAAATTTTTTTACGTCAAGTAAGAAACGGTGGAGAAGACGTGGTGGTCAGAATTTGCAATATATAAAATTATATTAAATAAAAAAAAAATATGTTAATTACGAAAAAATAAAAAAAGTACCTAAAAATTACGTCAACGTTCCATATCAGCATAAAAAAAAGTACATAAAAAATATTTTCTAATTGAAACCAAAAGTATAACATGCTAAAAACATGTTAAGGTTTTTAATTTATATAAAATATAAAAACTGAGTGAACTAACTAAAACATTTTTAAAAAGTTGAGTTACCTAATTGGAATACTTTTAATTTATATATAATAAATAGTGTTGTATATAACTAATTACAAAAACTAAACTACTAATTTAATACATTAAATATTGATTTGTTAATTTCTTTTGCGACCACAAATGCATACATCAATTTAAGCCTACTTTTAAAACTACCCTCAAGACTCAAAGCTTTAATGTTATAAATAGTTATATTATTATGTACACATAAGATATCAATAGACCATAAACTTTCTAGTATTTTGTTAATTTAATGCCTCCAAACATGAAATTCTTGTGGTAAAATTTGTACTTAACTTGTAAATGATTATGAGTTCATATCCTGCTAATTATAAGTCTAATAATTTTAAAAGTAAAATATGCATACATTAAATAATGTGTGTGTCTGCGATGGAAAAGAAAATTATTAAATTAATGACAAGAGAGCAGATAGCCCGATGGTACCCAAAATGTTAAAATGTTAACTTGTTTTCTCAAGTGGTGAAATGATTTAAATTAAGTGATTAGTATGAGTTCCCACAAAATCTATAAAAATACATGAATGTTTTGAGTTTAAATCACACTTTTGATAAAAATAAAGGGGTTCAGATGGGCCAGATGATTTTCTTATCTAATGTAAATTTTCTTCTGATAATGATCTCAAATTTCGTACTTATGTAGTGGAGATATCTGGTGAACTAGTAACTCGTCAGTGATTCAATCAGCCGTTCAAAGAAAAAAGAAAAATAACATATGTTTAAGATGGATTAATAGATGTATTATA
Organism: Flaveria floridana; assembly: GCA_018326465.1. NCBI lineage: Eukaryota > Viridiplantae > Streptophyta > Magnoliopsida > Asterales > Asteraceae > Flaveria > Flaveria floridana. The sequence goes on along the minus strand of BJCO01367515.1, from coordinate 9,317 downwards.
AGTATGGTTGTTCACGAGCCGAGCCGAACCGAGCGGACTTTTGCTCGTGCTTGGCTCGTTTTCAAACCGAACCAAGCCGATCGGCTCGTTTACAACCGAGCGAAAAATCGAACGAGCATTTTTCGAGCGTTAAATTTTCGAGCGAGCGCAAACGAGCGGCGAACAATTTATACAACCCAACTATCTTGTGTGTTATACAATTTATATTGTAGTGAATAAAGTCTAATAACTTAAAAATTAGTCACAGTTCATTAGATAATACTTTCATCCACCAATACGTTGTGGCTGACAATTAATTTAGGGTTGTAGCCGAAAAGCGGATAGCGTATTGAAGATAATGATAACGGTGAGAGCGTAAGATGATTGAAAAAATATCTTTTAACGATTTAGGATTTTACTTTTATGTTTAATGTAGAAATCTTTATTAGATGGATTGATCAAGTATGCATAAATATAATTATATATTTGTATATAATGGATCAAATCTACTAGAGTGCTATGTATAAACTATATATACATATTAATTCGATCCGAACCGAACCGAGCGGACCTTTGCTCGTACTTAGCTCGTTTACAAACCGATCCGAGCCGATCGGCTCGTTTATAACCGAACGATAATTCGAACAAGCATTTTTCGAGCAAAGTCCGAACGAACGTCGAGCGATCGTCGAGAGTCGAGCGATTTGAACAACCCTAATTATAAGTTAGTAGTTATTACCATTATTATTTTGTTAATTTAATGCTGGGTACACCCATATTAGAGACCAGCTTCTACGGTGGACGCGAACACACCAGATATCTGACTCCAGAAAGCAGTTATGGGTGACAAAGAAAGGACGCGTACAGAGTTGTCATTAGCATCACCTAACTGTCACTCAACCGCGTAAAACGCGTCTTCTTTTTCATATATATAGTTATACACCACTCGCCGGAACCCTAACTAACCACCACAACCACCCCTACAATGGCCAAAACTTCATCCATCAACGACACAAACGACTTCGAGAAAGTGTTCCGTAAGTTCGACGCCAACGGCGACGGTAAGATATCCATCACCGAACTCGGATCGATCCTCGGCGCACTCGGTTCCGTCACGCCGGAGGACGAACTCAAGGTCGTAATGTCGGAGATTGATACGGATAGAGACGGATTCATTGATCTCGACGAGTTCATCGCGTTTCAGCGTCGAGGATGTAACGCCGGCGACGGTGCGGCGGTGAATAAGGAGCTCCGTGAGGCGTTTGATCTGTACGATCAGGATAAGAACGGTAAGATCTCCGCCGCGGAATTGCATTCGGTGTTGAAGAGTTTGGGAGAGAAGTGCTCGTTGAAGGATTGCCGGAAGATGATCAAGTCGGTTGATGTTGACGGTGATGGATGCGTGAATTTTGAAGAGTTTAAGAAGATGATGAGCAAATAACTACGGTTAATTCTCATCGTCAATCAATCGATCAATTGTTCTGTGTATAGACTCTCATCGTCGTCGTCGTTCTCGTCGCTAATCAGGTAGGTTGATTTGCTTCTAGTTTTCGGTAATTTTAGACGTATAACCGCAGAAATCGATACTGCGTTTATCTAATTCATAAATCAAACTTCCACTGTGTAGAACATGTCAAGTCGTGACAGATTTAAGTCGTTTAACATTTTCGTTATATCATTCTACTGATTATCTCTGTTAATACGGGTTATATGTTGCTTTTAAATTGGAGTTTATAAATCTGTAAACTCTCGTTTCCAAGTTTACAGCTCTGGAAACGACCATTTACATTTTTTGTAAAATACTGTTTACTTTGTTTCGGACTTTTACATGGTGTATGAATCAAAAACCCCTTCATAAATGAAACTTGAACCGTGTAAAACTGTAAATCGTTCTATGAACATGTCAAATTATGACAGATTTAAGTCATTTAACATTTTCATTCTATTTTTTCTACTGATTGTCTCTGTTAATCGATAGTTTGATAGGATCATGGACTGATTAATTTAAGTTTCATTTGTTTTTCCGGTGAATTGGTTTACATAATTCAACTTTTGACGATAGATTACTGTTGACGAATCTGTTTATAACTGGAATAAAGTTTTGAACATGAAATCCAGATGTTTATAGTTTTTTATGTTATTTTTGGTGAATCTGTTGTCAATATTCTTAGCTGTAAGGAGAAAGATGGAATCAATTGCTTTTTGTGACACGCGTTTACAGTTCGTTGGGAAAATAACGTGATTATGATCATGCGAAGTTGGTTGGCTTCGGTTCAACTTTCTTCATTTTGAACGATGACTGGTTTAAATGGTTTAGCCAATTAAATAAGACTATTAATATTCTGTTTCCGAAAAAATAAAACAGCTGAAGTCATTTAAATGGTTGTTGCGTTGGTAGTTGAACATTTATATTGGATTAGAGTAAATTATAAATTTTATCGTTTAATTATTATTAAAATTATGGATCTTATTTTTAACTTTGATAAGGACACTGAATGTTTTTTATTTGAAATTTTTTTACGTTATGTGTCATTTACACTAACTAAAGTTAACTTTTTCGGTTAAGTTTTTAGTAAATAACTTTTTCGTCCTTAGTATTCAGTAAATGACTTTTTCGTCCTTAGTATTCAAAGGACAAAATATGTAAGTTATATTTTTACCTTTCGTTTCTTCTTTTATTTTATTACTTGCTTTTCTTTTTTCTTTTTCTTGTCAATTTATCTTACAAGCTTATTTTAAATATTATTAATTAATTTTAATTATTTTATATAAAATATACTTCTATTTATAGATTTAAAATTTATTATAATTATTATTTGTTAAATTTAATTATTTACGTTTCTATAAAATCAATAAAACTTAGAGAAATCATAATATTTTTTAAACTAAAAATAAAAATACACAAATTAACAAAATTCATTAACTAGTTTTTACTCGCCACGTGTTGCTGCGGCATTGTACGCGACGTGGTAATGATAGATTAACAATCGATCTGACTTGTCTCCGGACTAAAATAATATTGAACCGTAAAGTAAATCGAATATATACCGTTGAACAAATACGTAATATACTTGATTCGTTTTTTTCTGAAACAAAATATTTATTGATATGTCGATCAAATCGAACTGTACGTAAGAAAAGCACATAGATTATATTCATTTCCGAACTAAATTTACATTAAAACATAGAATAATTTGGATTTATATCGTTGGATGAAATGCATGAAAACGTTTTATATTTGATCCGACTCGTACCGACACGTATATAAAAATACAAATGTAAAAGTAATTTTTTAAGTAAAAGTTGTAGTGGATAAACCTATAACTTTATAAACTTAATTGGGTCAAATTGACGCCTTAAAACTCACAAGTTATATTTGATTTTAATAAATATTCAAATAAATATAATTCAATAAATGAATATTATTATTATTTAAATATTGTCAATACATGAATATTAATTTTACTTGAATATTATTAATAAATAAATGTTATAATTATTTAACAATATTATTGTTGTTCAATACTAGTTCAGTTAATATAGATGTAATTAAAACTTAAACAAAAACATAAGTAACCATTAAACATTGAATCAAACATTGAATTTTGCTTTCAAATTTTGAAAATTTAGTTCAAAGTTAAGCAAATTTAAATTTAGAATAATACGTTTTGAAGTTAAAGTTTTAGACATATATAGTACACAATATTTAGATACAAATAATGATTATGTAAAATTTATGAAATATGGTTTAATAAACTAATTTTATTTTAAATCAATACTTTAGATATTTTAATAAGAAAATAGATGATGTATTTCAAATAACTTATACATTTTTTGTTCATGAATAATTATATACAAAGAATATTATAAACGTTTTAACCACAATGGACCTACAAACATCACTCCCAAATTCCAAACACCTTTGTGTTATTTTACTATTATTTTTATGTAAGATAACTTATAATTGGGTTATAAATTACACCAATTAATTAAAAAATTATACAAAAAAATATATTAAAAAATAAACTTAATTAATTAGAAATAGTTAAGATAATATTTATAAAACAAAATGGTAAAAAAATTGAAAGAAAAATTGAAAGAAAAATTGAAAGAAAAAAAGTAAAGTAATAAAAGAAAAAAGGCAAAAAGAAAACAAGAGATTAATAAAACTACATATTAGTCCTTTAAATGGTGAGGGTAAAACTATAATTTATTAAAAACTAACTAAAAATTTTAACTTTTTTTAGTGGGAAGGACAGAAGATGAGATAAATTTTTAAATAAAGAACACTCTATGTAATTATAAATGTTTAAGGACAAGAGCCGTAATTTTAACAATACTTAAAGGATAAAATTTATAATTTACTTATTGGATTATTTAAGTGTTTATTTGTAGTGACTAAAATTTTTGTACAACTATTATTGACAAATCATTGCCTTACACGATCATCTTCATATCCCGAGTACGAAACCCAGATCATCTTCAGGATGTATCTCACATTTGATGTTAACACCTCCCGACCTAACTTAAAAAAAATTTGGTTACGAGTGAAACTTGAAACCCAAAAGATTTTTTATTTAATGAAGTCTCGAGTCTTGAGGTATCCCACTTCTATTATTTGAGCTAAAAATAATTAGTAATATAATGAGTAAGTGAGGAGTTATTCTAAAGAAAATTAAATGTTTGTTGACCAAGAAAATTATTATTTATTGATCAAAATTAAATCTTAAAGTAAAACAACTCTGTAAAAGTTTGATGATTTAAATACCGCAAATATAAATAGTATAGATGGTTAATAGTTATAGAATAGTAGTTAGTTATAACAAAACTAAACATTATGCTTTCGTTTTTAACAATAATTTTTTAATTTTCTAAAATAAATACATCAATATATACACCTTATAGGATTTGAATTCTTGATATTTAAAGTGTGAGACATACTACTTAACAACCATGACATCCATTAAATCATACACTTTTAGGTTTTTGATTGATTGGCTTTCTCTTTTTCTTATTTGAACTGCGGAGGTTTTATTGATTCATTAGACTGACAAGATGCTAGGAAGTTACGTGAGAAAAAAACATTTTAAAATTGCATAGATGACATAAAGTGTTGTAGTGGTAAAATGCACCAATCTTTCCGGTCTCTGTCTTGTATCCCAGCTTGAAATTTGATCCAAAGTAAAGCCGAGGATTTGATTTGCTACATAATTGTATGATGGAAGGTTTTTTTTTTGAACGGCAAACAAAGAAACTTACATTAAAACTCCAACAAAGTCCAGCAGGTGACTGGACAATACAACATCACAACCACTAAACATCCACTTGAACTTACATGTGCAACATCAAAAAACACCAACCAAATGAAATCGAAAGGAAACTTGAACTTACATGTGCAGCATCAAAAAACACCAACCAAATGAAATCGAAAGGAAAAGAACATGCAATTCAAATGAAACCTGACATGTTGAAGGACCTCCATTGCTCCCAAGCAATTGTTCTCCCACGTACACGGTTCGAGACCCATAAATAAGACCCATAAATAACTCATAATCTTTATCTCCTCCGTAATTCCAATCAGAGACGGTTGTCTATTGTTGAATACGACTTCATTCCTTTGTTTCCACAAACACCAGATTCCTACCAAAAAGATCGCATAGCGGGTCCTCTTAAGCCTCCCCGGACCAGCACCATGCCACGGAATTGATAATAGATCCCCCACCTCCGCAGTGAAAATTGGCTCTAACCGGCACCATTGTCCTATCGCCTGCCACACAGCCTATGCAAACCCACACGAAAACACTGCATGCTCCGCAGATTCCACCCCCTCCCCGACATATAGGACAAAGGTCAGATGAAACTTGAATCCTCCGTGTCTGCAACGCCAAAAATGTGGTCAGTCTTTCCATACCCGCCCACCACGACACTGTACAAACCTTCAAGGGGACCCATCTGGACCACTGAAATGGCCTTTGGTCCATACTATAAATCGAAGCTAGTGCAGCCTCTTTCAAGCTTTTGACAAAAAATCCAGATTCCTTATCAAGTTCCCACACCCAACGATCTGGTTGATGAGGCAAATCCATGGACCCAATCAAATTAATGAGCCTGCCTAGCTCATCCAGTTCAGTTGGTGAAGTCGGAGTGCAATTCCAACTCCAGAAAACCTTATTATACCGTCCACTTTCCAAACCCGGTTCACCACGAAACAGTACTTTTACTTGTCCAAAGAAAACAAGGTCGGGAAAAGAACCTCCAACGTATCCGAACCAGCCCACCTATCTTTCCAAAACATGACTCGAGACCCACACCTGACAACACCTTTAATGAGTTTTTAATCACCACTCCAAAACGAGAAAGATGATCAGACACACTACGAATGCTTCTCCATGCGCCAAGGATCAACACTCTAGCCGGGATAAAACTCCATTATCTAGTCGTATGATGAATCGACCACACTACCTTCCTCCAAATCCCATTATGATCCTCCTTAAACCGCCACCACCATTTCGCCAACAAAGATAAATTGGCAATAGATAACGAGCCTAGCCCCAACCCTCCGCATTCTACCGGACTAATCACTTTTTCTCATACTACCCAACTTATTCTTCTTTTATCCACCGACCCACCCCATAGGAAATCTCTTCTAAGGCGGTCAAGTTTCTTTATAATTTGGGCCGGGGCATGGTATAGGGAGAAAAAATATGTCGGAAGGGCATTAAGGACAACCTTTATTAACGTGACACGACCACCAAAAGATAAGGATTTCGCCTTCGGGCTTTCAATATTTTATTTGGCTCATTTTCGCTCCCACCATCAAACCAAGGAGCTTGAATGGAAATTCCGGATAATGCTTCCATAGCAATAATAAAAAGAAATGGCGATAATGGATCCCCTTGCTGCAAACCACAGTGGTAATCAAACTCTCTAGTCGGCGACCCATTTACTAAAACGGAGGCTCGGGCGGAGCTCACAATTGCTATCACCCATGTTCTCCACATAACCGGGAAATTCAATTGAGCCATAACCTAGTTCAAGAAACACGAATTTATAGAATCAAACGCCTTGCCAATATCAATTTTAAACATCAGACCCTTGATTTTAGTTTTTTGCATCCAAGCCAATATCTCATTCAATATGAGGGGTCCATCCAAAATACTCCTACCTTTTAGGAAGGTTGTTTGTTTCGGAGAGATAAAGGTACCAATAACTTGTTTCAACCTATTGACAAGAACCTTGGAGACCACCTTATTAAGACAACTTATGAGACTGATCGGCCGGAATTTTGAAATTGAAGAGGGATCCTTGACCTTTGGAATAAGAACAATGAAGGAAGATGTAGTACCCGGGCTGAATCTAGCATCTAACGAAAATTCATTAAAAAGTTCACAAAATTATCCTTAAATACGGTCCAAAATCTATTAAGGAAGGAGAAATTGAAGCCGTCCGGACCCGGCGCTCGACCCCGTCATACTCCCAAACGGCAGCTTTGATTTCCTCCACCAAGAACGGGTATACTAAGGAATCAGAATCTACGGCTGAAAATCTTTTTATACCGTGACAAATAATGGACGGTCTCGATCCCACCTGCTTCATAAATTGTTTAATAAAAAACCATACACCTTTTCCTTTAGAACAGCCGGAACAGAGACCCTTTCACCATCAAAATTCAAACCGTTCATTCTATTGCAACTGGTATTCGAATTAACTACCCAATGAAAAAAGCTACTATTCTCATCCCCATCGATGGCCCACCTGACTCTCGACTTTTGTTGTAAATCCGCCAGCTTAGATTTCTCAAATTATACTACAAAAATCTTTAGCTCCATGCGGTATTCGAGTTCTGACTTTGATAACGCCCTAGATTGCGCCTCCTTCTCTAAGTGCATAATTCTTGCCTTGTAATCCCGATACACCCCTTCTTGTTTTTTTAACTCATCTGCCAACCACCTTTTTATTTTGTTTTTAAGCCATCTCATTTTCATGCTTATCCCCACATCCACTCGACCCCAAAACCGAAAAAAAGCACCTGAGTCTTCCACAAATTCCCCAAACACCGACAATTTTAGCCAAGAGTTAAAAACGCGAAAAAGGATATGACCAAAATCAACTAGAATGGTAGACATCAAGATGGGAGTATGGTCTGAGCACTCCCGGTCTAAAGCAATAATCAAGGCCGTCGGCCAAGAGCTCATAAAGTCATGACACACGAGAAATTTGTCCAACTTACTAGATTTTCCCCCAACATCATTGAAATACGTATATTTGTAACCACTCATATTGTATTCCGTCAAATTAGTATCTCAGATAAAGGCATTAAAATAATCTGCATTAATCTGAATGAATTCCGAATTATCCCGCTCTGAAGGCACTCTAACATCTTTAAAGTCACCCAAAAACATCCACATTCCACTTAACGGCCACCGGATACCCACCAATTCTGCCCATAGACTTCTGCGACAAACCAGCTCGTTCGGCGCATAAACATTAGCGACATTCATGACACAACCCAACTGTTTTAGCACCCCGAATACTATTAGATAATATCGACCTTTAATAACATTAGTCATTTCGAATACCCCTGGATCCCACACTGAAATAATACCACCAGACCTACCTACCGCCCCACTGATTCATAACAGAAAAGTCACCGACCCCAGAGTCTACTTATATGATAGTTGAAAACCAATTGCAATTTTGCCTCCTGTATTGCCAAGAAATGAGCTCCATGACTTGACTTTAACCCCTGATCCAATTGATCTTTCGTAGCTCACCCGTGACCCTATAATTAACTGATAGAAAATTCATTGATCACATTAAAAAACGCCATCACCAACTATCAATTCTCTGACTTCCGCCCGATTATCTTTAACACAAATTCCAACGAGGTTACCGATTGAAATCGTGGCATCCACCTCATTTCAAATTGAATTTTCAAGAAACCGATCATCAAGACCCGAATTCCGACCATCGGACTCGTTCACTGGATCCGAGTTTTGACCCTCATCCTTATTTACGGGATCCGACCTCCTTTGGACATGATGATTAGAGACCATCCCCGTCTGAATGGAATCTCAAAAGGATGCTCTTACAAGACCTTTATGTCCTGCAGACCCTGAGAATTTGATGGAAAAGGAGGAGCTGTGCAAGCTTTACGATGGTTAGATGAAATGGAAGCAGTCTTGGAAATTAGTAACTGTGCTGAGAATTACAAGACATTGTTTGCTTCGCATTCACTGAAAGGAGAGCCATAATCCTGGTGGAAAATGGAGGTTCTCTTCTTTTCTCTTCTCCTCTCCTGAATAAGATAAGTTGGGAAGATTTTAGAAATCTAGTGA